>JAAIXI010000248.1:184082-199082 GCA_013403645.1 Heliconius nattereri | reverse complement strand
ATACATACCTACATACATTTTCATATTTTATAAGTATAGGTGGCAATACAAGAAGGCATTTTAGAAGACATGGTAGAGATGTGTATAAGAGACAGCTCAGATATTTTATCTAATAATAAATCTCCACTTATTATTCTTTTTTAACTTATTTTAATTATTTAGGCTTATATTTTCTTACAAATTCTATTGAAAATCGAAAATAATTTCATAAATATATTTAATAAATAATCGTATAGTTCAAGCGGGTGCAGCCGCGTCCGGGCCCACTAGTATTACATAAAATAAACTAGCATAGAATATATTTAATGTTTACTTACACATATATACATACAGACATAAACGTGTTAAAAAATATACATAATATTAAAAAAGATAAGGACTATTCAAATTTAAATAAGTACTCTTTTAGACGGTTTTTAAAACTGTACAGAGATTTGAAATGTCAAACTTCTGTAGGAAGTTCATTTCAAAGAATCGCAGATTTCATAGTAAAAGACTTTGAATAAAATAGGGTTTGGGAGGTTGGTAATTTAAGGAGATTATCACAACGGGATCTAAGGTGGAGGTGAAGAAGGATGGAGGTAAGGTTTAAATATGAGGGAGAGAGAGAGTTGTACAGGATAAAATAGAGGATGTCGATGATGATCAGAAACATGATCAAATTTACGTAAACCGAAGATAAATCTAATATATAGATTTTATAACCGCTCTAGTTTATTTAATTGTTCCTCAGATAAGTCTGGGTAGCACGAGTCAGCATAATCTAAAATCGGTAACAGTAGTGAATGAGCTACAGCAGTATTGGTCTGTATAGGTAGGAAATATTTCCATCGTTTGAGCGATCCGATCGTGGCAAATAATTTACGGCTAACCTCAGCTGTCTGACCAAGATAGGGAATTGTCTATAATAATACCAATGTTCTTAATAGATGGACTCAGGCTCAAATCAACCCCGCCAAACTGGATAGTAGGGAGGCTATTCTGGACAAGTTTTTTTAGTTGCTTAGAGCCACCAATAAAACTGACCTGTGACTTGGCAGGATTGACAGTTAAGCCAAAAGATTTGCTCCATCTACTAACATTCAGCAAATCTTCGTTAGGCTTTTGAATAGCCTCACCAACATCATCAAACGGGGCGGCTAAGTAAATTTGAAGGTCGTCAGCATATAGATGACAGGAAGAGGATATCTTTTGGGAAACTGAATTAATAAAAATGGAGAAAAGGTGAGAAGAGAATATGTACGTTTCTTTCTGATCTACGAGGGGCGTTCAATATATTTTTGGTATCAGCACTGAAAAACACAAATTTTACTCATTTTACTTATAATAATAACTTAAATCTTACATAAGACGTTTTATATTTCATTTATACTGTATCGTGCAGCCAAATAAATAAAAATACTCGAATCGAATATATTCAGCGCCATAGCCGAATAATTCGGCCGAATACGAATATTGAAAAACATGCCGAATACACCGAATACCGAATACCAAACGTATATTCGGCGCATCTCTAATAATAATAATAATAAGCCCCCTAAAATCAAACCACACGTCCTGATCGACCACCTTATCACGTAGGGGGCGGACACACGATGAATAAATTACTGGCGTGGCCAACGTGGCGATGGTAACCCATCAAATATGGAGACCAGATTAAGAAAGAAACTGAGAGGGCCGGTTTCCGAGGGCAATCGTCGGGGCGCACCTGGAGCTAACGCTGGGTGTTTCAGCATTCGGACCGTCAGTGGTGAGGAGCTGAACAGGCGAGCTCCCACCGGGGATTTACAACCCGAAAAATCGACAGCCGAACACATACGCACATACACAAGTAGAGTCAATAGCCCTAGTGAACCGTACAGTTCGAGTACCGCATCGTACAACCCTTCGGTACATTCATCACCAACATCTTCGGTCTGTAGTAGAGGTCCACCTACACCGCTTTTGGATGTTGCGCAGCAGGCAAATGCCTTTTTACCCGCGTCCACCAAAGCTGGTAAACCTAGAGTGCGTATGCAATGGAGCAAAGATGTAAACCTATTTATCATACCGCACTTACTACCACATCACTAAATTAGAAACAGATAGGACTATATACAGAAAAAAATTACACGAACAATTCTTACTAAATTACCCCCAAATTAAAGTATCAGAACAAAGAACTTCAGATCAAAGAAGAACAATAGAAAGAAATAAATTACTATCTCAAGAAATACTGAATCGATTAAAAGAAGAAGTAAGGATACAACTACATGAAGAAGAAACAAATAATGTAAATATTACAGAAATATCAAATCCCATATATATACAAACAAGAACTTCCTCGCCAACCACATTTGAACATAACGTAAATAGCCCACAAACACAAACTTCTCATTCTTTTACACAAACTGAAACGATAACACAGCTATTAGAGAACGACATTGAAAGCTTTGTAAATGTGCAACCACCTAATGAAGAATATATACGCATCATAATGGATAAATTCCTAACTAATTTAACCTTATATGCAGGCATGGATCCAAAGATGAGACCGAAACTACCAAAGCTCAGATACTGCCGCAAACTTTATCAACTTTCGAACTTATTTAATGAAAATATTCTTATAGAATACATTTCTCCAGATACAAAACTTATAGACCTACATACATTAATATACTGCACTGCGCTAACTATAACAGAAGAATTGAACTACAAAATTACAGGACACTCAAGAACTAGTAGTAAAAGCAACAAAAATAAACCAGCCTGGCAACATAGATTAGAAAAGGATATACAAAAACTGAAGGCAGATATAGGAAAATTATCACAATTCATCAATAATAATATATCTAAAAAAATAATAGAAAGAGTAGATTTTTTACTCAAAACTACAAAGGTACATACTAAACATGAAAAGAATAATAAAAGACCGGAAGAAGTTTTAGATACTTTAAAGCAGAAAGCACTTAAGTCACATAGATTAAAGAAGTATAATAAAGCGCAAGAGCGAAAAGCTCAAAATAATACATTTGTCAGAAATGAAAAACAATTCTATAGAAATTTACTTACACCACAAAATTTAATTCAAGATAAAGTAGAAACACCAACTAAAGAAGAACTAGAAAAATATTGGTCAGGTATTTGGGAAGAGCAAACATGTCATAATAATCAAGCAGATTGGATAACAAAAGAAGAACAAAGATGGCATGACCTAGAAGTTATGGAATACAATAAAATAGTAAAAGAAGATATTAAAGAAATTACAGATAAATTACATAATTGGAAATCACCAGGAATAGATAAAATTCATAACTTTTGGTTTAAAAAACTTACTTTCCTTCATAGTTCATTAGCTAAGAACATATCCGAAATCATTTCTGGACAACAAAACATACCCGAATTTATAGCTATCGGAATAACTTATATGCTACCCAAAAATAATTTCTCTACACAACCAATTACGGCCAATTACGTGTTTACCTACTTTATATAAAATTATCACTTCACTTATTACACAAAAAATTAATAAACATATAGAGAACAACGAAATTATAGCAGATGAACAAAAAGACTGTAGGCGGGGCCACATGGGATGTAGGGAACAACTCATCATAGACTCCACCATAATGAAACATGCCTTATCAAAAAATAAAAATTTACACTGTACGTACATCGATAGTATTCCACATTATTGGTTGTTACATATACTAAATATTTACAAAATAAACCCTAAAATAAACATCATGACCCAATGGAAAACTACACTACATTTACATAGTTCTAACTACAATATAAACACTAGAGAAATAGCCATTACAAAAGGTATTTACCAAGGTGATTCCCTAAGCCCATTGTGGTTCTGCTTAGCCTTAAACCCACTTTCTTACCTATTAAAATGTAACCGAGCTGGATATCTACTTAAACATGACAATAGCGAAACAATAATATCACATTTAATATATATGGATGACATTAAATTATATTCTAAAAATAATAAAGAGATTAAAACACTTATTGACACTGCAACAGAATTTAGTGAAGATATACATATGCAATTTGGCCTAGACAAATGTAGAACTGTTCATATAATTAAAGGGAAAATCCGACCCGGGGATTACATGATTAATAAAATAACTGCAATGGAACCCATCGAAATTTATAAATACCTAGGACTTCAGCAACTAAAAGGATTAAACCACACAGCTATCAAAGAAACAATAACGAATGAATATAAAAAGAGAATTAATGCCATTTGTAAAAGTCAACTATCCAGTAAACATCTAATAAAAGCCTTAAATACATACGCAATACCAATTTTAACCTACACATTTGGAATCGTAAAATGGTCAAATAGTAATATAGAACAAATAGAACGCTTAACACACTCACTAAACACAACAATCTACATCCTAAATCCCCAATTGAAAGATTAACTATAAAACGAAAACACGGAGGAAGAGGTCTAATAGATATAAAACATTTATGGCAGAAACAATTACATAATTTATCAATTTCTTTTTATACAAAAGCTCAGTCAAGTAACATACATAAATCAATAGTCCAAAATGATTTTAAATATACGCCTTTAAATCTTAATGATTGCCAAAGTACAGGAAATTTAACAAATATAGATCCACAAAAAAATAAAATAGAAAAATGGAAGAAGAAAGTAATGCACGGTAGACACCCTAATGACCTACAACAATAGTTGAAAAAATTAATAAATATGCAGATCTTAAAGAAGAAGTCACTCGTATTTGGAAACAAAATAAAGTCTACGTCGTCCCAATTGTTTTATCCACCACTGGCGTCGTACCAAAAGCCATTCACCATTATTTAAAGATAATAAACTTAGGAGACAATATATTACACACCCTACAACAAGCTACTATTTTAAATATGTGAAGAATAGTGAGGAAGTTTTTGCAGATAGAGGAAAATAATATTAACACACAAAATTAAACACACTGCACTCCATAATGACTTGGCGCATGCCCGTAGTTATGGTTCTTTACCAACTTTAAGCTGAGAAATTAAAATAAAAACATAAAATAATAATAATAATACTCTTTATTGTACACCCATAAGGAAAATAACAATAAAATAGATAACAAAAAAACAAAAGACGGAAATGTACAAGAGTCGACCTTATCGCTAAAACAGCTATCTCTTCCAGACAACCTTAAGGCATAGGATAAAAAAGGGAGGAAAAGGGTTGGGGTGTAAACAATAATTATAATAAATGTATAAAGCACAGCATACATTTATTAAATAAATACAAATATAAATCAATTTATAAATAAACGTTGTCAGATATGTACATATATAAATACCTAATTAAACATGTACATTACAGATATATACTTACATACATAAATACATACATACATACATAGATACATACCTACATACATTTTCATATTTTATAAGTAAAGGCAATACAAGGAGGCAGTTTAGAGGGCATAGTAGTGTAGTTTTAGGAGTCGCTTAAATGTTTTGAAAGAATTTGAGCGTCTGATATTCAGAGGTAAGACATTCCATAGTCGGGAGGATGTGAGAGTAAAAGGAAGCTCAGGAAGGAAGACGAGTGTGAAGGAATTTTAAGAGTTAAATTTTGTTCGGAGCGAAGTTGTCGGGAATAAGAGTGCCCCAAAAACTCGAAACGCTCTTTGAGATATGGTGATGTTAATGGATCAAATAGTACACAGTAAAGAAGAGGGAGAAAATGAGTATTTCTGCGAAGACGGATTGGGAGCCCCTTGAGCTTTTTACGGAAGTCAGAGACATGGTCATACTTTTGTAATCCAAAAATAAACAGAATAGCAAGATTTTGTAATCGCTCAAGTTTGTTTAACTGCTCCTCTTTCAAATCAAGATGACAAGAGTCAGCATAATCAAGAATTGGTAAAAGTAGAGATTGTGCTAACACAATTTTTGTTGGAATAGGAAGGAAATTACGTAGCCTGAAACGATATCCTACTGATGCAAACATCTTTCTGCTCACCTCACTCGCCTGCGGATTCCAGGACATATTGTGATCGATAATGATACCAAGATTTTTAACTGATTTACTATACGGTATAATTTGGCTATTTACAATTACATCAAGTAAGGCGGATATGCTACTATTAGATATAAAATTTGGACTACCATCAACAATGGCTTGAGACTTGCTAGGATTCAATTGCACTCAAAAGCACCAACTCCACGAGGAAACAAAAACTATTATTATTCGCACGAGTACGCGCATTAAATGCAGTAACCTTTATAAAGTTATGATGTCTTGGTGTGGCTCATTATGTTATTCTATAACATTTTAAGATTTTAAATAGTCATTCTTAAACTAAGGTTCAGTGATGACTAAATAAGGTTTTTTTCTCCCATAATACCTGCTAATAATGTGTTAACCTTTAAGTATGGACATCGGGTCTCACAGACCCATCTAGTTCTACGAATTCTACAAATCGGCCACTTCTCGGTGACCTCCGCCACTGAGTCGCTCAGTACCTTTCGTATTAATGACAAAATGAATGTAGATAGCAGTGGTTGTGTCTCTGGCTTCACAACACGTGAGTATTTAACTTTCCAAACGAGGCCTCGGTCTGTGATACCCGACGTCCATGTTTCCCATACATAATGATTTCAAAACACTATATATTTTTATAATATTACAAGATATACTTTAATATTTTAATTGTATCATTTGTATTCAAATGTTTTTATTGTTATATATCATATATTATTTTGCATTGTTTATATTTTATATTATATATTATATTATATTATATATTTTAGTAATATAAATATTATTTAACTAAAAAAGGTTCAATTTTTTTAGTTTTTATGATAAAAATGGAAAAAATGATCGACCAAGCACGTCAGGGACAAAAATATCGGTACTTTATAATCAACATCAAACAAAAGAATTGGACGACGACATTTGACAAAGAAAATAGCACTTTATCAAATAAAAAGACGCGTTTCGTATACTAAACTACTCTAAGCATTGAGAATGACTTTGACTCGCGTTTCACCATCTGATCTATCATTTACTGAACATGAAGCTAAAAAAATAGCTTTGGGTTCTTGAAAAACATGTACACTTTGCCCCCAAAACATATTTAGAAAGACAACACATACTATGTTGACTGCAATCGTCCTGTTAGCCTACAATGTTGAAAGCCATTGTGTATCGATGTTCAATAGTACCTCATCTTAAGGTGTTGTCAAAATTTTTATTTTATAACATAAGATGTAATTTATTTATTTTTTTTATTGTTAGACTTTATATTTTGTTAAAAATATATTTATTTTATTATCTTTTTTTATAGTATTATTTTTTTAAGAGTCATCCCATGTGGCCAAAGATTGAAAGTGTGACTTTAAGTTACTTAAATCGTTGTGATGCGTAAAGTTTAATAAAAAGTGATTTTATTTATATTGATTTCGTTTCATTTGAGGCTATTCATGTAAACTAAAACATAAAATTGTCTTCTTCCTTTAAAAATCAGACGGAATATAACCAATAAATACACTGGTCTTACAGGCCCGACGTTCATATGTGTGTTAAAAAAAAACACGTCCATAGTTAAAGGTTAAATATTTCACTGAGGCCATCATGTCGCAGTTAAACAAAATCTGACTGGAAAGTAGTTGTAGGTTCAGTCCCCACTTGGATTAATAAATTATATGATACGGTGTTGAGTTCTAGTAATTAATTTTCGGAGACGAAACGAAAGCAACATTTTATATAGAAATAATTGTTAGGTTACTCACGGTCACAATGGTAAAAAAAAACGGGGAAAAATTACAAGCACAGCAAATATCAAAATACAATACACACCTGGCATAGAGGCGCGTTGTTCTGGCACTAGCACACGGTGAACCGACGGGTGCGAGCGGCGTTGAGCGCCGCGCGCCCCCGACGCCGCACGACGACCTAACGCTATTAATCATATAATAACTTAATATATTAACTTACAGATATCATACGACATAACAAAGAATTATTTTTTCACACTGAGTACCGCATATAGCAGTGTAGGTAGTGACGAAAAAATATTTTATGCCTTAGTACGCTAAAGTGCAGTGCGGAATTCCACGAGTCAACGTACAATATCAGGAAGGGGAGAATCAAGTGCCTTAAAACTAGGTACCCTCTACCTACCCTGCTATATGCGTGTGAAAAAATATACATACAGTATACACTTCATACATATTGACTATTTAAGAATACTCCCTAAAATGTTGAAACGTGTCTGCTTAGTTGATTCCTAATCTATTTACCTGTATTTTGTTTTCGCTAATAACAAGACAAAGCGCGGCGTTGAGTTCCGCCACTTAACACAGTCTCTATAATTGTGGGCAGTGTTTAAACATTAGATTTTCTATGCTTACCCAGCTATGTATATAAAGAATGTGAAACTAAACAAAAATGAAATAAAATATACAGGCTGGAAGCTACACAGCAGAGCAAGAGTCCTCAACAGTTTTAAACATAGTTGATCATTTCATGATTTTTATCCATACTGTATTACGTGAGACCCAGTTAGGAACAGATATTAATAACATAAACACCTACTTCTATAAAATAAATACTACTAAACATTGTCAATCTACCACTTTTCATTCTTCATTATTTATTTTGAAAAAATCATTATTTAATTTGGCAAAATCTCTTTCGTTTTAATTGTATTAGGCTTTTATAGAGTAGTTAAAACTGTACTTTCATTTAAAGTGATGAAGATAAAAACAATGTATACTGTTGGTTAATGTCAATAATTATTAATTGCATACCTGGCTGCGGAGACAAAGGTCTCGGCCTGTTTGGCTCATTGTACTCCCAGCGCAGTGTCCGTCCACCGATGATTACTTCATCTTTGTGTCGCAGCGCCGCCACACTGACTGGCTCACCGTTCACCTGTGTCTCACCCACCGAGACACTCCGCACTACTGTCTGTGTCAGAAAAATGGAAAGTAAATTAATTACTTAACTTAAGCAATTACTATACATTGAACAATTTTAAAAGTTTTATTAGCTTGACAATGTGTTCTGCATATAACATATATAAGGTAGAAAGAGAATGAATGTCAAGAAATGGGGGTGGGTAACAGAGGATCTTAAATCTTAATACTAGATTCATAAATACTAGTCTTAATAGATATAAAAAGTTAAAAAGGAAACATACAATTATCTTACTTGATTGGTATGAACTACAATGGTGGCATGATGTGGGCTGACAGTGGGCAACATGATGCGGATGTCGCAGGCAGGATCGCTGCCAATCCTCGCTAGACCCGTCTCCAGAAGATACTCCTTCGCATCTCGCCGCCACCGATCTAATACAACTAAACGACCACCGGACATTGCTGGTAACCAACAAATAAATATTGTAGCTATTATAAACCTAATTACTAAAAATCAATCAATCAAATCAATCAATCAAATGAAATCAGCTTTATGCTGTATCCTGCATACAAGAGGGTATACAGAGGGAACCTAGTGTTAAGACACTCCATTCCCCACTTACTAATAACTTAAGTTTGTTTATTTGTAGCATCAGATTGCATGTCATAAAAATATTTGAATTAATCTAATGAATACTATAAAATAAATCTATAATAGAGGATAGAGGCAGTTGTGGCGCAGGGGCACAAAGTGGAAATATTTATTTAAGTTTATATTTCCATTTCTTCGCTCAGATGTCGCGGCAATGTCCCGCCAATCATCACGCAATACTTCCAGAATTCGAAGGAAAGTAGGAAACAGTGTCTCAACACTAGGTTCCCTCTGTCTTTTTTGCCGTGTGCAAGACGTTTTAACGTTTTCACGCTGTAACGTGAATTTTTAAAATCTACGACATGGTTAATCTTTTAAGAACCTAACGCGAAAAAAATGTTTTGCTATTGTTAATAGTTGGGCATACAACTGGTTAACAAAAAATTCTAACAAGTGCTTACTAATTTTGAATGATTTACCTACCCTTATTTTAAAGCCATATTGATTTTGATTCTATAAGGTTTCTTTTTCGTGTTAGAACTTACTATTACGTGCCCATAAAATTGAGTGAAGTGCTTTTTGAATAACGTCAAGATCGTGTAAATGTAAAAGTGCTCATGATAAAAGTTAATTATGTTTTTTTATACTCTGTAGACTCGACATGTTATGATAACCTGTCACGGTATTATTTCCCGCCACTTTTAATTAACATATGAATATATTTTTTCGTTACAAAAAATAGATCACATCAAATGTAAAAATTTGTCATAAATATTCATTAAGAACACTGATATAGCGTCACTTTGTATTACCTTCTTTACTTACCGATGTCAAAAGTTTGATATCATGATAATACAAACACAAGCAACGAAATATTTGTGTGCCGCAGCCCACAACACAACTAGCTGAATATGTTACAAATTTATAATCAAATTGCCCTAGATAACAAAACGCGGCACATAAATGGCGTCAGTCGCGCTGTTTAACAGTCATGAGCCAAACAACACAAGCAAATCTAAACATGGCGTTTTTTAATGGCGGACAAAGGATTGCCAACCAAAAAATATAACGAAATATGGTACGATACTAATTATTGTAATATCTAATTATTATAAATTATTAGATTATTTAAAAAATCTACTTACCATATTAATTAAGCAAATTAATAACAAAAGAAATTACAATATTTTATTTTTTAAAACTTGTGAAATTTTGTACGAATGTTGAGAAATCTCGAGAATTTTACATAGACCAAATTATATATTTAACATAATTTCTACCGTATGGGATATTTTAGTGGGTAATACATTAAAATAATGAATAGCTCATTCTAATAAAACAATAAAACTGCCTTTTACTCGCGTATGCTGCTCACGGTATGCGCACCCTCCTTTTCTATATTACATAATGTTATGTGGTTCTGTGTTGTAAAAGCCAATAGGGCTAATTGGCAGTTCTCCTAAAATTGTTATTTTTAACCAAAAAATTGTCATTTTTAAAACCAGCGTGTAAAGCTGAAATTTAGCTTAGAGATTATAATGCACGTTTATTGAAGTGGCGTCTACGAACTACCCCTATATAATTAAAAAATTGAATTCGCAAAAAAAATAGTTAATACGGACAATGACACTTAGTGTAGAATAATGATAAGCATCTGTCGAAAAATGATACTGTGGTACCAACAATGATATACGTATGTAAAGAATTGAAATTAAATACTTTCTTACTTAACTTCATCCTGTATTACTAGTGGGAAAGTCAGAGAGAACGGAGGCCCAACCACTACGGTCTCTACATACCTCTTTCACCTGAACCACTGTCACCAATTTCATCATACATGTCCTCCGGAGCGTCCTAATTCTTTTTTACGAGATCTTCCTCCAGTATCTTTGATGCTTACTGAGTTTTCGAAAGTCAACCGAGGTCTCCCTCCACCGTTGTTACCGCTCACTTTTCCTTCATTAATTTTTTTTGCTATTCCGTACCTTGCCTTCATCACCGATCCATTCGCACGTTCTTCTACATTCTCACCGTAAAAAGTATGACTGACTTATTCCTAGTGGATCAGTATATTTAAAGTTAAGTTATGGACACGCGAGTTTTTAGGGTGCTGTCCTGGGAATAGATCAATATGTAGTCGTTGTTAGAATAAGGGGTTTGTTTTCATTTTGAAGCAGCGGAGCGAGACGTCCAAACTTGTGTCGAATTATCGCATAAGAAGCTAGAAGTTTTAAGATTCATCGATCAAAGAGGAATAAACGCTTCCAAAATATTAGATATCTCAAACAGAAAATGGCAATGTTGAATGCTTTGCCATTATATTTAAGAATTATATGAGGGAAACAGCGACAGAAATATGTAATAAATGAAAACGATGTTTTAGTAAAAAGCACAACAAATGAAAGACACTGTAGAGAAAAAGAAGGACGAATGTTACGATGATAAAGCCTCAGATAAATCTATTTAAAAGATAAGCTTTTCCAGCTTCTTCTCCTCCTTGCACCAAACGAAAGCACTGATATAGTATAAAGTTCTGAGAAAGAAAGAGTTAAAATGTTAACGAGCAACCTCCAGGAAAATAGAAGAAATTTCTGAAGAAATATTAGTGACTCCCAAGGTTGTTTTCTAATTTGCCACACGTATTACAGCAGTGAGCAGAATTAACGCGGACATGTATGTATGTGATGACGCCAATTATAAGATACCGAGTTTTGATATAGCAGATGGCGAAATGAACAAATCAGAAGTTGAGAATATCATACGAAGACTAATGTGGTAGCGGCAGCAGATGGAGTTACGGCCACGCTTCTTGGACTTGTTCTGATTTTTGTGCAACTGACTCTGAAAAATGGAGAGGTCTCGGACGACTATCAGTTCCAAGCGACGTGTAGGCTTCATACCTTTGTATAAAGACAAAGGTTCACAGACACACTGCAAGCTAGAGGGCTATCAATTTCAATAACTTGTATAGTAAAATTTATACCTACTAAACTATTATCAAGAAGAGTAATGGAAAGATTCGAATGGCTGCTATGGCAGGTCCAGGGAGGTTGTAGACCTGAAATAATCAAGAGAAATTTTTGGCCCAACACCAAGAAGTTTTTTGAGCATTTATGAAATACGAAAAAAACAGGGATGTAAGATAATTTGGGAGACCGCCCCGATACAAAATAAGCGAACCCGTGTTGTAAAGTCTTTTTATAGAGGTCGCACAGCCTGTGTACGAAAAAGGAAATGGTACGTCAACCGTATTGAATAAGGTTGCGCCATGTCTTGGTTGTTCAAAATGTATTTACATAGCTATCTCCAAGAAGCGACACATGAAATTTCCTTCTCAAAGAAAGTGCTCTTTCAAAGAAAATCCTGTTCATGCATTTAAAAGAAATGCAGATAAGACGCACTGGTGTATTGCTACTGGTAATAGAATTAACGGTGTCTTAGATGCATTGATGAGACCGTGAAATAACAGAATAGTTACACGTTTGGGTACAGAATGCAATGCTGAGGACCATCGCTGATATTTTAGGTGTTGCAGAAGAAGGATGAAAGACACGTAAGATATACAACTTAAAAAAACACAAAAATCCTTGACATTAAATCTCTCGTAACTAGCTGTGTAAAACGTCGGTGCGGTCGGTATCTTCAACAGTTAGCCAAATCGATACGCCGAGGTATAGACTGGCTCAACATGCCAGGAGTTCTTACCATTTTGTTCTTCTACCATATGTAAATGAGGTTTCAGACAGGAATGGTAACATCTTAAGAAAAGCTTCTACTAAAACTATATTTAAGTCTAACAAGAAAGTAAATCCAATTTTTAAGACCGGTCAAACATGATATTCCTTCGCAGTGTTTAGATCTCTAAAAATTAGATAGTAACTGTGCCTTAACATATATTGTTCAAAAAAGGATAAGCATATATATTGTTCAAAAAAGGATAAGCAAGATATTGGAGGAATGAACAAATATCCGATGTCAAGAATGGACATGTATCGAAGCAGCATATGGAAAAAGATAAACCTAACCATAAGGTGTTATAGATCACAAACCCTCGCTACGGAGAACACATGTGTATATCCCAAGAATATTCTTCGAGGTTAACGAAATCCAAAGACGTATTAAGTAGAGAAGATAGTTAGAATTTTTTAATGACCAGAAAGGAGAAGACTTTGGTTGCCGTTAGGGAATATAATATCGATGATATAGAGAAAGGTCACGAAAAAACGTGAGCCTCGCATGGCATATATGAAGAGATTGAAGAGTGGTGATAGTGGACGAAGTGTAACATACATAGAGAAGAGCTTTAAGCGCTTCGTTCTCTGACTACCCCGATAGGTATAAAGTGAGATGTTAGAAAATAAGAATAATTAAAAAGAAATAAAAACAACTTACTATAAATAGAAATCGTTGAAAAAAACAGTACATTATATAATGTCGTTTCGTGGCAATGCTTAAAACAGAAACCCGAGTGATTAATGACGTGATTTTTATAAATCTTACTGTCTAATGAGCAAATTTCATATGTTAAATTTATACAATCAATAAAGCAAATATATTCTTCTATAATAAATTCTATAATAAAGTAAATATAGTCTATATATTATTTATAAATAAATGCGTCATTAATTATCTATATATATAAAAGGACTTGTCCTCACTGACTGAGGTAAGACGCGCGCACAGTCGTAACCGCTGTGCGTAGAAAAGTGAAATTTAGACTGATGTTTAATTTCATAATCTGGACATCCACTAAGAAGGGATTTTGAAAAATTTTAACCCTAAAGGGGTGAAATAAGGGTTGAAAATTTGTATGGAAAATTTTTTAAATCGGCACAGATTTTTATAAAATTTGAAATTTAGATTTTTAAAAATATTTCATTGAACATATGTTTCATGGTTTATAAGAATTCACCCCTAAGGGTCCAAATAGCAAGCGAAGCTGCGCGCGCCCACTAGTTACCTATAATTGAAATGAGAATAACATATTGCTTATAGGTCTTGAAATAAAAATTATGCAATAGGAAATAATATGAATATAATTAGGTTTCAGAAATGAAATATGAAAAGTAAACTTCTTCTTCCTCCTGGCATTAATCCCGGCTATTGCCAGGGTCTGCCCTCCTACTCAACCTACTCCACTTTGCACGGTCTTTTGCTTCCTCGGTGGTTAGACCATTGGCTCTCATGTCCTGCTTCACGACATCCAGCCAGCGCTTCCTTGGGCGTCCAGGAGGTCTCACTCCAGGAACTGATATAGCAAGGCACTTGCATCCGACATAGTTCTTAGGCCGGCGCGTAACGTGGCCAAACCATCTCAGACGACGCTCTTGGAGCTTATCCGCTACGTCACGGACCCCAAGACTACCTCGAATGAATGTGTTGCGTATGCGGTCAGACCGCGTTACGCCGCACATCCACCTCAGCATCTTCATTTCCGTGACGTGAAGCTCCTGAGTGTGCCGAGATAGTGCCGGCCAACATTCGCTGCCGTATAAAAGAACCGGTCGGATGATGCTCTT
>JAAIXI010000248.1:148191-184019 GCA_013403645.1 Heliconius nattereri | reverse complement strand
ACTATACAACACTAATGTTACAAATACAATCTTATTTATTAAAAATCAAAATAACTATAAACTGAAGTTTAAATAACTAGAAACTTATATAAAACACCAAAAACATTCGAAAACACATATAGGTATTTACTCAGTGTTAATTATAGCAGATCTTTTAACCAATGCACAATATTTATTAATTAAAACATTTAAATTACTTTATAACTTGCTAATAATGATCTATTAACAACCTAGTAACAAATCACATCGACTACCACACGTGTAACCTCACGTAGGTGAGGGCCAAATATGTCTTCCCGCTTAAATTAGTAACTTTTAATAACAAAACGAAGAGCGGGCATTTTGACGTTGGCAGTGACATTGACACATTGCAGTACTATATTTGACAGTTGACATTTGTAGCACAGAAGTCTCCTAACTATATATTAATAATTCTATACAGTGTTGCTAGTGCTATTTAACAGTACCTTTTATATGATACACTTATAAAATATATAAAATTAATGAAACTACTCAATTTACAAATTAGTGTCATTAGTATTATGTATAATTAAATTGATTATAGCTCTTATACTAAACTAAAATAAGAATATGACAATAAATAGAAATATTCCGTATAGTCTTGCTAGTGCTGCTTAACATTTAATAATAAAAGTTTTTCTAGCTGTTGTTGTTTTGGTTTTAGGATATTTTTCAGAGTACTTAGTAAAAGCGTAACTAATTTAAGTACTCATTTCTATTATAATTCTTTTCAAATAGAAATTAAAGTATAATTTAGAATGTTAAAAATATTGTCTAATTAAGATTTACGATCTTCGCGTACAAAGGATTTCAAAGGAAGAGTGCGTGTGAGTGAGATATTGTATCATAATTATGAGCCAAAAGACCAAGTTAGTTGGGTAATTTATTCGATACGATACCTATTAAAAATACTTGATAGGTACGTATCAAATACAGAGTACCAATGGAGAATAATCACTAAATTTAAATTCTAGCTCATCGTATTGTCTTTTAAAACCAAAAAATACGTGTGAAAGAATTATTTTGATAAGTCTATTAGTTTTTAAAATATGGTCCTTTAAATTAAGCGCGCGACGCGAGATTCCGTCGGGCCGTAACCGACCCGCGTGACGTCACTGGTCTGACAGAACTAGCTCGCTCAGTTCGTCTTCATTCACGCGTAGTTCGCGCTCTTCTGTAGCTGGCGTTTCATTACGAATTTAGTTTCGTTTAATAAATAATATATAGGTATATTTTTAAAATCTTTTTTTTGCACATACATAATGTAATAGCGAGCATTGTATTTTAAGATATTGAAGTTTTGATATTACTTTGTCAAAAAAACAGTTCTATCCTGCTCGGTTTCATGGCGTGTTGTACCGAAACCTTTAGCTTTGAACATTTTTATTGTAGTATCGATACCAGAAAGCTTGATTTTTTTCCAACAACACTTGGTTTGGCTATGGCGTTACCACAAGCTTAATCAGTACTTTAATGGAGAGACTACTCAGAACTTTGATGGAGGCATACAGGAAAAAAAGGAGAGCTCTGCATTAGACCTTTGCGGCCTTTTTAGATTTGCAGAAGGCCTTTAACTGAGTGCCTCGTCAATGTATTTGGAGGGCATTGGGATCCAAAGGGATCCCTAAGGCCTATATTGAGATTATCAGAGATATGTACCACGATCCCGCTTTGCGATTCGCGATGGTTAGGACTGCTGTTGGCGACACCAAACCCTTTAGATACCCACTAAGGGTTCACCAAGGCTCGGCTCTTAGTTCGTTCTTATTTCATGTAGTGTACTGTCACCTCTCATATCCAGGACCTTCCTCCATGGCTGATGATGTGTGCCGATGACATTGCACTCATTGAAGAGAACCAACTGGTGCTGGAGCGTAAAGTGAAACTTTGGAAGGGTGCGCTTGAGAACGGCGGTCTTAAACAAAATGTGTCGAAGACCGAATACATAGCCTGAGGGAGCCGAGCGGGCTCGAGCACTGTCCTTATTGGTTCTGAGCCAGCCGTTAAGTTGGAAAAGTTTTAAGTACCTTGGATCCGTTATGCGTTAGTCTGGAGGCATCGATCACGATGTCCAGGGCTAGATAAGCGCTGCCTGGGCCAAATGGTGGGAGGTTACTGGTGTGGTTTGCGACCGCAGAATACCACCCAAGCTCAAGGGGCTGATATATAAGAGCATCATCTAACTGGTTATATTACACGGCTGCGAATGTTGGCCAGCACTATCTCGGCACGCTGAGGAGCTTCACGTCACGGAAATGAAGATACTGAGGCGAATGGGCGGCGTAACGCGTTCTGACGCAAACGTAACACATTCATTCGAGGTAGTTTTGGGGTCCATGACGTAGCGGGTAAGCTTCAAGAGCATGGTCTAAGATGGTATGGCAACGTTGCGCGCCGGCGTAGGAACTATGCCGGATGCAAGTTCCTTGCTATGTCCGTCCTGTCCCTGGAGCTCAAAGTCAAAGTCAAATTCAAAATATCTTTATTGCATAAAAATGTTTAACATGTACTTGAACATGTCATAAAAGTAGAAAAAAAATACAAAACAAAATAACCAAAAAAAATGTGCAATTTTGACTTGAAAAAAGCCCGTTCAAATGATTGAGCTCATGAGAAGATACAGGCAAAGAAACTCATGGCTACTCTTTTTAAATGCCAACATTTGTTACAAATTACAATCAACAATTAACAATGGTGCTAGACCGCCGAACGCCCAAGGATGCGAACCACTCAGGACGTTACAGATCGTGTAAAGTGGAGTAGGGTAAGCAGGAAGGCAGACCCTGGCAACATACGCCGGGATTAATGCCAAGAGAAAGAAGACTTGGTTGCAGTTGTTGAAGACTCGCCGCTTCGACGATGTAGCCCATTATAAATGCCATTGTATGTTTAGAATCACATCTGCTGACGGCACAAACTTCGCAGATTACGTATAAACTTATTGGTTCTTTTCATTGCATTCTAAACTTCAATAATATGGTTTAATACGTGCGCGGTAAGTTCTGCTGTAATCTACATTTGGCAATACACATACATTACTACTCTTTTAACTTATACGTACGCAATAGCATCATGACCATAACTCTCTCTTGCCAATATTAAAAATCTTCATTAAACAAAATTGTGCATGCTCAACTGCATGTATTTATTTATTTATATTATTATTATATTATTTTCACTTATAAAACAATCTTACTACTTTGAACTTGAATAAAATGTTTGGTACTTTTAACGCAAATAGCGTTACGTACAATATGAAACTAGTTAGGCTATGTCACATTACAGTTTTAAATAAATAATTTCAAATAAAATAACATAAGATATTTATTATCTATACCCCAAATTGACATAATATTATTAGTTAGACAACAAAACTTATCTTCGCATTTTTACTCCTTGCATTTCTGCGGCGATGAAATCACTATTATTCGATAAATAATCGGCAACTATAAATCCATCTACTACGAGTAGGTTATCCGATTGCCCTTTTTCGAATTCCTCATCCAATTTAATTAATTGGATTAACACTTTAGCACAGGCAAGTATCAAACAAACAAAGTACTGCGCGAGATCTCCTTACTATCACCGGCGACTAACGAGTTGTAAGACCACTTACGTCACCGCCAGCCGTGGGACTGTTAGCGGCATTTGGAATTTTTGGAACTTCAAATGCCTGTAAAATAATAACTACTTTGGTTGTTTTTAATGAAAAAAAAACTAGTGTATTTGTATACGTAAAACTTTACTGTTACAAACGCATTGAAGCATTATTTCATACCTATTACCATTCCTCATTACAAATCGGATCGAAAGGCAATATACTCGATATCACAAAGTATCGATATTTTACCGTGTCTCTACTCGTTCGACTCAAGTATGTTATTATACAAGCAAATTATATACAAGCTTATATTATATACAAGCAAATATGTTATTGATAATGGGAAGCACGCGCGGTAAATTGCGCAGAAAGCGTATTTTTATGTCTGCACATAGACACCCGCTCACGCCGGACCGATTCCCCGTAAGGGCTCGCGGGGAATCGGTGCGGGGTGTGACCGGGCTACGGTACAGTCGAGCGCAACGCTATAAGTTCATTACTATGAAATATGAATATGATAGCATCATATATACGGAATGGTGTAGTAGAGCATATTTGTCTAGTAATATTATAATGATTAGTGTGTTTGTTAGCTTAAGCAACATGCAAAATCAAGTTATGGATAACCAAATTGAAAAATTAAATAAAAAACTGAATTGAAATTGTTATAATGGGGCCACATACAAATCTTCTCAATCCAAATTCAATAAAAAAAAGTAAAATATAAAAAGTAATTTTAATAAGGTACATAAAAGAATAAAAATAATAATACATACAAAAAAATTGTAAAAAATAAAGTTTTAATAAATAAAATGTCAAATATAAAAGTAAAAAATTTAAAGCAATGGCCGTTAGTGTTCATTTACAAAAATAATTAGTAATAAAATGCAAATTAAATAAAAATACGTAAAAAATAAGACTTAACTTTGCTTAATATTTGATTCAATTATTTAAAAAAATACAAATAGGTATCTAATCTTAATCTTTTTGTACCATAATTAATTAAAATAATTACCCAACATTTTTATTTAGAATTAAATAAACTATTTTAATAAATTATTAAATTTATTACCGTTTTATTTAAAACGTTAATTAATGCATGCAAGAAAGTAAAAAATAAAAATTGACAAATAATAAAGCAAACAATCAAAACGGTAAAAGGCATTTTTGTTTACAATTAATTATATTCTTGTTTGAGCAATATAGTGTGAGCTCGATTGTACCTATAAAGATGTGTGGGTGCGAATTTCCTGTAAGGACGTAGCGCTCACACTGACGCACAGTAACTTGTATGGCAAAGGGATACCTCACTCTCATTTTTTTTGTACCTCAATATTATTTTTTTTATATAATCTTAAATATTGCCACATATTCCTTTATCCATATTGCATAGTATATAAGCTTGTATTATGCATACTGAATGTTTATGTTGTACATAAGTATGTATATAGTATATATATATATAGATAGAAAAATATCATGTGCCATTAGATATATCAGCAGAAGCTTAGAATTGATTAATTATTTATTGACAAAAAAAAATGATTATACTTTTCGGGCTAGTCTTGATTTTATTCTCGACAACATTGTGTGGAACAGCTGATTATTTTTCGATATTTACGTATCCTCATAAAATTTTCGTAAAATTTTTGTATAATTTACTACAACATAAACATGATAGACAGATATTTTAATTATCGTATAGGTAAATGTGATTTGCCAAGCGTGAGGTAAAACAACATAACAGGGTAACACTGATCGAACGTTCTCTGCGCATACGTATACTGCGCAATTTGCCGCGCGTGCTTCCCATTATCAATAACATGTTTGCCAGACTATACTATATAATATAACTTATTGTACAGTTCATGGATTGGATACATGATAATGTTATTATCATGAACTACGATTTTTAAAATACTTCCTTTATATCAAAATGCCTTTAATTTAATAAATTAAAATAATTATAATATAATTAAAATACGCAGTACTGTTTGCTTAGCACAAATACATGTAGTCAATATCAAACCGTAAACAGTGATATACTTATGTTAACGATGGATGTCAATAGTGAACACAATCAAAGTTACTGGTTTGTGGTGAGAGAAGATCAGAGCAATGTCATATTTAGTACTAATAATTGTACAATACAAAACCCTCAAAGTAAATGATTTTGAATATATTAGAAATAAATTAGTAAATATAAGCGTAGCTATTTTACCAAAGCAGTTTTTCTCAGCCTCTAGCTGTATCTGCATATAGCAGGATAGGCAGAAAACCAATGCTCTAAGCAATTTGTGACAAGAGGAAATAAAATTAATACCCCTTCCCTTTTCCATTCCCCTGAAATGGAAAACGAAACCAGAACCATAATACTTTTACAGAATCTATTTTTTATTGTTAGCCTAGCCTAACAATAAAAAATAGATTCTCCTATTCCTATTATCTTCTTCCTATCAATCTCTATTATGTAAATTATATAAAGCTTCCAAATGGTATAATTGTTGGTTGCAGTTGCTGAAGAAGAAGCAAGGTACATTGCAGATACAGCAGAAGTTAGACAATACATTCAAGTTAACAATGTAGAATGTGTTCTTACAACACCTACAGTAACCCCCACACCTATAACTACAGAATCTGTTCTATTACCACTCCAAGACAATGAAAATGATGAAAAAAGAAATTATGAAAACTTTTGGGACAGAAATAAAACCAAACATTTCCTTACGCTTTGTCTTGACAAGAG
Source organism: Heliconius nattereri (assembly GCA_013403645.1). NCBI lineage: Eukaryota > Metazoa > Arthropoda > Insecta > Lepidoptera > Nymphalidae > Heliconius > Heliconius nattereri. The sequence continues at coordinate 177,651 of JAAIXI010000248.1, read as the reverse complement.
ATTTAAATGTATGAACAATGAAAAAATGGTATGGGATGAAATAGCAATATTAACAGGCACCACACCAGATGAATGTGAAAAAAAGTATAAAAGCCTCAAAAGAACATACATAAGATTATTCAGAAAGAAAAGAATAGGTCGAAACATAAAATGGATTCACTATAATGCTTGTAAAGAAGTGTTCAAGGATTGTAAAGCTATGATTTCTGCCATTTTAGAGCCTTGGGAAGATACCAAGACTAGGAAATTGCTAAGTCTGTACATTGAAAACATCAGTAAATTTCAAAATAGCAATATGATTCACCAAAAAGATATTTGGAGAGATATAGCACTACAATTAAATACTACTGATTACAATTGTTATCACAAGTTTAAAAATCTAAAAAGAACATATTTTAAATGGATTGAGAGGCATAAAGAAACTGGTAAACTAGTAAAATGGCCATATTATCAATATTTTGAAAGAATATTTCATAATTATACACCTCATCTAAAATCTTGGGATAGACATAAAACATGTTTATTAATATCCTCATATACAGTGATTGCTCACAAATTTAGAAATCCCAAGTATCAGAAAAAACAACTTTGGAAAGAAATATCACAAATTGTGGGGGAAAATGCAAAGGAATGTGACCGAAAGTTCAGAAATTTAAAGCAAACATATAATAGATTAAAAAAGAGACTGGGGGCGGAGAAATCTTTGAGCAAATGGAGATACTACAAGGATTTTGTGGTCTTGTTTGAAAGTGAATCTCGATCAACTGTTGAAGAAACACAAGAGAGACAATTACCAGAAAATTATGTTGACAAGTTGTTAGATTTTTGTGTTAAAAATAAGGCCAAATTTAGTCCTCTCTCAAGAAAAAAAATTTTATGGAAAGAAATTGGGCCAAAAGTAGGTCTTACTGCTGCAGAATGTGATAAAAAATTTAGAAATTTAAAGCAAACTTATATAAGGCTATCAGACAGAAGACAAGAAACTGGCACAGACATTGCCTGGCCATATTTCTCTTACTTTGAACAAATTTATTGTGATGAACAGTTGTATAGAAAACACTCTACTACCACAAATAATGCAGAAAAGCTGAGCGTCTCGGAAGTTCGACAAATAATAACTAACATACAGACTAAAGAAACAGACAAATTTGAGCAACTTGTAAGAGCTATAGAGGATTCAAATAAAATTCAAAGAGAAAGAAATAAAATATTACTTGCTCTATTAAATAAACATATGTAGGGAGATACAAGGCCATGAGAGTTCTATCCCACTCTAGGCTTTGGGAATAAGATAAGGCGCAGGCGCAGTTTACACTAGGCCACGAGCAGCGTCACATTCTGTTTTTTTAATTTGAATGAATATGGCTTAACTTTTTTTTTTTCGGTTTTGAGGTTAATGCTGTTAGTCCTATTGGCCTTTGCAGCGTCGCCGAATGGGTAGGGAAGAGGGTACTCTGTCCCTGAAAATATGCAGGCACTGTGTGGCTGCCTATGGGTGTGTCAACGACGCAAGGGCGTCTCCTGCGGGGCTCGAACCTCGGCTTGCGGCCGTCGAGCGGGCTGGAAAATAGTACTTTCCCGTACCGGGAATCGAACCCGAGCCTCCTGGGTGAAAGCCAAGTATCCTAGCCACTAGACCATACGGGAAATGGCTTAATCAAGCTATTTCTTTATAAATGTTTTGAGTTACTATCAAAAGAGCAACTTTTATATGTTGAGTTTATACAATCAATAACCTAAATATATTTGTCCATGATTCTCATTAAATATTTTATGAGCTATAATTTAAATGAGAATAACATGTTCCTTATAGGCCCCAAAATAAAAGTTATGCAATAAGAAATAGAATTGTATAGTGTTGCTAACTTGCTAGTGCTGTGTAACATATGCGGGATACGAGGCTAAAACACGTAGACTAACTATTCATGAGTTCTTAAGTTGTTGTTGCAATTGTCATTTTTGAAAAATGTGTTGGCATTTCATACTTTTATTACATATTTTAGTGTAAATAATATGTATAAAGCAAAATAATGTAACCAAATGACAAGTTTAAACAATTTTACTAACCTAAATACATTCACTTATCTTTGCTCTCAAAATGAACATCATAAATAAAAACAAACCACCAAAGACAATGTTGTTTCAATTCTATAATTTTTCAGATAATTATAAGTTAATAATGGTGGTTAATCGAGTCGTAGGTATTGGCGATATTTGTTGTTTACGTTGTTGGCATACGTAACTGCGTCATACCAAACAACAGGTATGGATAACAAGATAAGCATCGCGAAGGGTGTAAAATATTGTACCCTATATGCTGTTCCCGTAAAAGGAGCGCTGACGCTTCCATGCTGTATATAATATAATCAGCATCACGCTGTATCCCGCACACAGCAGGTAGGCCAAAGGTCACTCACTCCGTTCACCACTCTCTGCAGAGTACTGGAGGAATTGCGTGCTTAGTGGCGGAACTCAACGCCGCGCTTTTATTTAGAGGAGTTTAATATGATATTCATCTTAAAATAATGTACTATTTATGAGTAAACATAAACTTGAAATTTGTCTTTCGAAGAACCAATATGCACTTGACAATACACGGTTATTTTGACCACAAGGGTCACAAACCTTCAATTTGATTTATATGTAGGTATAGATAATTACAAAAAAAATGTATGTTAAAATTTTCTTAATATACATTTTTTAATATACACCGGCAAAATTAGAGGAACACACAAAAAAAGCATATATTTTTTTAATTACTAGATTTTCGTGTAAGTTTTTCAGTTCATTTAAGTTTTGTTATTCAAAATGAATTTGAGACAACAGAAACTAGGGTTGAACATTATTTATTTATAAAAATACAGACAAAAAAAAACAAATTTGAGAAATTTTAAATTAAACGATATTTTTTTACAATCAAATTTTCCTTGCAAAGGTTATTAACAATCATTATTAATATCTTGTTTTGCTTCCGCGGGCACTTAATAGAGCTCGAATACGTTTGCCCATGCTCATAATGACATTTTTAATCATTTCCTGGGACAAATTGACCCACTCTTCTATCAGCGCCAATTTTAACTCTTCAATATTCCTGGGGGATGGAATTCTCTTCTGTAGTCTTCGTCCAATCGTGTCCCAGACATGCTCTATCGGATTCATGTCTGGATATCGGCCAGTCCATTTGGGTAATTCAGACTTCATTAATGTAATCACAAACGCTAGCAGTGTGGGGCCGTGCGTTATCGTGCATAAATATAAAATCTGGGCCTATAAATGGGGCAAAAGGCATTACATGAGGTTAGGTATCTTAGGAGAAATCGGTTATGTATCTGTGTGCAGTAAGGGAACCGCCCTCAATTATGACCAAAGCGGTGCGGGCTGTTAAAGTTATGCCACCCCACACCATGACAGACCCTGTTTCGGTAAAATTTGCTTGATTATATCGTTCTCCTCGATACCTCCACATCCTTTCCCGTCCATCGCTGAAATTCACACAAAACCGGCTTTCGTCAGAGAATAAAACACGATTCCATTCATCTGACCAATGTTGGTGCTGACGAGCGAACAATAATCTTGCAACTCGATGACTTACCTCAAGTTTAGGCGCTTTGGCTGGTACGTATGACTTTAAACCAACTTCATTAAGCCTTCTTCTTATCGTTCGTTCACTTGAACGCACGCTACGCACTTCTTCCAAGAGATTTCGGGTCTGAACAGCTGTTTGACGACGATTTCTCAAAGTTTGTACCCTTATAAAACGTTCGTCTACGGCACTGGTTGCACGATTTCTGCCTTGTCCCCGCCTCCGCACATAAGATCCTGTCTGTCTGTATCGTTTCACATTACGGTGGATCACAGATATTGATACACCCAACATTTGACTCACTGAACGGCATGTGTGACCTTCCTCTATCAAAATCACAGCTCTGACTACTTCGGTTGCAGGTAAATCACTCATTTTGTATGCAATACAATATTAAATCTCCAAACAACAATAAAATGAGCTAGGGCCACCATTGACTGCATAAACAAACTTCTTATCGAAAACACTTAAAAGCGCTGGCTGTCAACAAACACTTATAAAGGTATAATTTCGGTTGCATTATTGAAAAATGTCAATGTCTCAAAATGTTATATTATACGAGTAATAATTTAAATAAATGAACCACTTGTACTATTACCCACAAATTGTTAAAAAAATGCTCTTTTGTGTTCCTCTAATTATGCCGGTGTGTGTATATGAGATATTTAAATTTATATGAAGTTTCAATACCAAGTTCCTTCTGCCTTTGCTGTGCAGGATACAGCGTGAAGCTAATTTTATCTCCTAAATGCAATTGGTTTTATATACTGAGGTCAACTTCTATTGGAAAATCCTAATACTAAATCAGTTTTTTATTATGATACAATCTTTTCTCTATAATCAAACAAATAATAATTTTACAAACAATATCAAACATCAAAACTAAAGATTAGGCCAACTCAATAAGTTGTATAACTGTTTCAGCATGCAGCAATTTTGCTGAACAACAGATTATGAACGGATATAATGTAATAAAACATACACAAAAAAGTTTTGGGTTTAGTAAGTTTTTTTTGTTATAACTTTTAAGTAGACACCGGACCGGTTACGATTTTATTCTACCGGACCAGTTACGGTTTTTAAGGTTGCAGTCAAACTTTGAGGAGGGATAAAATAAAAGAATGGTAAAGAGAATGTTTAGAAATGATTTTATTATTACGGTTCTTATGCTTTTAAATGTATATGTACAAACAAACTATAATATTATCAGTTTTCATTCTGAAATGAGAAATCGTTAGCAATTCATTACAAATACCATTGACCGGCGCCAGCTACACCACAACCACATGTAGCCGTCACATCTAAACACACACTGATTACTTACGTCTTAACTTAAAAAATACATCTGCGTGAATTTACTTATCAATAAGACTATACCACAGTAAGGAATGAAAAAAAATGATAAGTTCAAGAAAAAACGTTTATAAATCACACTCAATCGTGATCGATATACGACTGCACCCGGCGGTACACGCACACACCCACGCTCGCACACACGAGATACAACGCTAACCTAGAGAATTACCACACTATGAGTAAACTAGAGCTCCGCGCCCCACCTCCGACGCCCTGCCGCTGTGGACCAGAGCGGATCAGTCTTTCTGGTGCAATGTTGAGGCGAGCGAGGACAGGCGTGTGGCAGGGTGCGGGGCCGGCTGTGTTGAAGGTTCACTTTTTAGCGTTCTTCTTGGGCGACGGCGCCTTCCCTTTAGCATTGTTTGAAATTTTCGACTTCTTGCCCTTCGGCTCGCCCTCCTCGTCATCCTCATCCTGTAATGACACACAATTTAACACCAAGTTCTTACTGGCACAGTTGTAGAACATGCTCAGTGACTGTTTACATAGAAACAACCATATATGAATGTAAGTAAGCTATCAGAAGGTCAAGGGATGAATGAGTACAGAAAACCAACAGCCAATTTTGGTTGAATTATTATATCTTTCAAAATGGTCAGTAATATTAGCAACAGGGGCCCACTGTGCCATGACATGACAGCCTTACAGCAGTGTCTAAGCAAATGCTAGCTGCCATTATTCTGCAGCATCAGGCCTCAGGCCCTTTCCCCTCTGTTAGACGTGCAAATAATTTATTATTAGTTGAAGGTTTTCAGTACCTCATTCGTCTTGCGTTTGCCTGATGGTCCTTTCCTTTTATTCTCATCTTCCTGTAAATTTAGTCATTTACTATATTTCTTGTATAATTTTAATGTGCTTTCAAAAAATGTTAATAATAAGCAATTATGAATTAACCAATTAATAAACCCCAAAATGTTATTTACAACTCAACTCAAGCAATTTAATTATAAATATTATACAAAATCTTTGAATGTTTGAAGTTTGGACTAACCTTCAGTTGGCAATCTTCTCCTTCCTCCTCATCCAGCATCTCTTCCTCCATCTCCTCCATGTCCTCAAACTCTTCAACCAGTGCACCAAGTAAATGTTGCCCAATTAAATGCACTGGTCCTGAGCCCTTGACATTTACAAATTATCATTAAATTAAATCACCAAAGTGGAAAACATAGTACTTATATTATAATTATTATTATCAGACAAATGCCTCAAAAAATCACATGAAAGTAGTGCATCATCAAAACGATTTTGCACACTTATTATTTATATGGTTATTTTAACATCATTATAATGTGCAGAAGGAACTCAGTCTTATGACACTTCATATTACTTTCCAACCATGTCTCTAGCCTTAACATGTTGACAAGTGCGACTTCAGTGTCACACCTTGTCTTGTTAATAGTGAGAGCTTGAAAATTATTCATTCTAATTCAGAATTGAACTCACAACTTTCGCATTAACAGTGATACAGTGCTGCAACTACACAAGACTAAAATTTACAGTTAATTCATCCAAAATAGTTTACCTGTATGAGTGTAAAAGTGACTGGTGCATCAGGAAACTCAATATCAAGACGTGCTTGTCTCGTTTCACCAACTTTGAGGATGGCCACAGGGATTTTGATAGACTCTTGGAGGCACATGGTCTCCACCTTGTAAAGTAATACATAACTTATAAAACAATAAGTAAAATCACTACATAATACATTTCTTACTTATTAGTATAATCAATCAGACAAATGCCTCGAGCAATCACCACCAGCAATGTTACTTCAAAACGAAACGACAACGCCATCACGATAACTTGGTTGTATTATCATCATATTGACACTCCACATTATATGGTATACTTGCGTTGCCATGCTATCAACATATGCGTAAACATGGTATTTTTTAGCAGTATTTTAAACTCACCTGAACAACATTTAGTTCGTCAGGTTTAGCGTCCGGTCCTAGCAGTGCCTGGCGTATGAGAAGTTTATTACTGCGTGGATATTCCGCTTTCGCCTCAGGGTCCCATGTCTCGGACTTGTGTGAGGATGATAAGGTGACACCTGAAACGCATCATATGCATCGTGAACGCTAAACTACATAACAGCTTCTGTGTGATTGTACTAGAATATATCAAATTACTGAATTGTAATAAATTAAGTTTCCATATTGGCAATGAACACTTCAAGCGACCAACATCAACGGTGGTGAAAGACGCTTGGACGCCATACTTTTAAATTACGCGCCGAACCCGCCCGACTCGCTTCGACAGACGCCTAACATATACCTATAACACCACGAGTAGATCAATATAATATGAAAATTACACACTCCATAACAATTTTAACTAGAAAACGCCATTTATAGATGTAGGTACTGATATAATTATTGGTATCTATGTGGGAAATGGCGGCAATGTGCTAAAGCGATATAAGAATGTGGTGTTACTATTAACGACGTTAAGATAAAATAAATAGTTGATAATAATTATAGAAAAATAACTTTACAAACTATATAATGGCAAAAAAATGCGTTGTGAAATAAAATGGCGAAGTAGCCGGGTCAAGATGGGTGCAAATTTAAAGAATGCAATAAAAACAAAGTACAAACATAAATCTACAAATAAACGTATAATCCAATAAACAATATGGTTAAAAATATTACTAACCGTAAAAATATTCGTCTGACATAGTGATTTCACTAATTTATTGAGATTTTTGGGACACGTTCACATGCGATGCCGGCGCAGTCAAATCTGGGACCTGTGTTGCCATTTATTATTAAGCAACACAATGATCTTTTTTTGTATGAAAAGGTGTCCAACGTATTCAGCAAATTCACACTATCGTCATTCTGTATTATCTTTCAACTAATATAATATAGAATTATTAAATACGGTACCTGAATCGTATTTTTTAAATTACAAAATTCAGAATATACTTTTATTAAATAAAAAAATAAAATAAATAAAATTTTAATTATAAATTATTATTAAAAAATAATTTTCAGAATATCAAAAAATACTCAAATCCAGAGAGAGAGGAAACTCCGCACAATACGCGCCGTCTCAAGTAAAACTGCCTTCTGTATCCGGTTCTCGATCCAACAGCTAAGCGATAGCCTCTTAAGATGTTGGCTTAAGATGTAGGCTTTTCGCTATTAAGCCGTTAACCGAAACCACTATCGGCCCAATGATAGTCGCACTGACATTCCACATGGCGGTAATCTCATGGGCTAGGTCCAAATAGTTTTGATAGTTTTTATTTTTCGGCCTTCGCGAGATTGTCATCATGTGGGATAGTAATTTCAACAATCACTGCGCGCCAATCGGTCTACTAGTACTATATCAGGTCTATTGGCAACAATATACCTGTCAGTAGAGCAAAGCACAGCTATTTTCAAGAACAGACATGGGATTGTAAATGTAGTAAGGCACCTCCAATTCTACAAAGCCATACTGAAAAGCAAGTTGCTGATGTATTATCTTGGCTACTTGATTGTGTCTATGCAAATACTCACCATTAGCAAGATGAGAACAACCAGAGACCATATGTCTGAGGGACTCCCCAGGTCGATGACACCCCTGATAGATGCCATCTTTCATAATATGTCTCTAGTAGTTCCGTGTCTTGATAACTTCGTCCATAATTGCACAGACAAACCCTTCAGGTTCCCCGGAAAGATCCCCGAACTGTAACCAAGATAATGAAGAGGCAGTATCCACGTCCTGGCTCACTAGGGCTCTATGGAATCTACCATGCAGCTCCTTGCTCTTTAATACAGCCATGCGATCAGAAGTAGTGAGTACTACAGGCCAACGCCAGTTCTGTTCTGTTGATATTACTACTCTACTTATTAAAACATGGGAAACATATCCAGAGCTATGGAATATAGTATCTATTTAAGCATATCGCGGTAAAGTAAAGAAACGTAGTGTGGTAAAAAACCCGCTCGATATTTTCAAAAAACTTTAATTTTTTTAAATCATCTTCTGTTAGTAAAATTAGCTTAAAGGTTTATGCCACACATGGCAGGGTATTGCGTGTGAGTGAAGTGAGTGGTGAGAAATGAAAATATTAAATTTATATATAATAATTTCCTCGAGTAGGAATCAAACCCACAACAGTCACACTGTGTGCCCCTGGGTCACGAATGACCTCTGAGTAGTTGTAGTTCATTAATAATATTGAAATGAATTGACTTCGTTTTTCAGTCTTACAGCCAGTAAGGCAGCGAAATGCAATAACTAAAGCAATGGCTTTCTCTCCATTTTAGATTTAACACGTCCGCACACAAATAATGCTACTGATCGATTGCATCACATTTTGCGACGAAATATTGTCAATAATATTGTGTAGTATGTATAGAAGTATGCGGTATTATATTGAGTTAAATATTATTGCCAATATAGTGTTGACAGTAATATTGTGTGTGTGTGTGTGGCATAAACAGAATTTCTAGAAATCTACAATAATATTGACAAACCGGCCACACACACAAAATATTATTGGCAATATGTACTTTATTGACAATATTATTGTACGTATGTAGCCAGGCTAACGACACGTAAAGTATATACTCGTATATTTTTAAAAGTATATACTTTTATCTAACATTTTTTAAGTATATATTTCGAAATTGAGATTGAGCAATTGAGAGCGAGGCAAGCAGAAGCGAAGCCTCATACCCTCACATTTCAATTTACCAGACTATTTCAACCGGTGGTTTGTTCGATGACTCTCTTTTTTTAATATAAATACTCAGATCACAATTTGCAGCATTTAAAGAGACAGATCAGAGAATATTAATTTTATTGAAAAAAACGATAAACGTCTTGCATATTAAACGTTTTAGGAGTACCATCAGAGGTACTGAACAGTAGTATCAATTATATTTTAAAGTACAGTGCAAAAAGAAGTTTTTTATTTTTTATAATTTTTATATTATTGTATTTTTCTTCTTAAAATAAATTTATTGTTTCTACTTTCTAGTCGTATTTTTAATTAAATTAGCCATTGTATCTTACAGATAACTAAGACTTGCGATGATTAATTGTCTACATTTACTTCCATTTAAATTATAAACCATGCTATTGGCTACTTGGGAGTCTCTCTGCGTCGTCATTGGACCGAAACCAATACTGTATGTTGCGATATATATATTTCATTGATGATTGAATGATTGAATAGCTAGTTGAGCCACCAATTCGAATTGACACTATTTATTTGTCAAAATACCGTATACTATAAACATAATTGGTTTTCTTCATTATTTTTCATCATTTTTATCTCTTTCATTCCCCATTTGTTGAAATACAGCGATGTCGACTTATAGAACACGGGCAGTGTAGCTACGTCTATTATATGTATGTGCTATTTCTGTTATCTCGCCGTGACTCCGTGAGTGAGTGAACATCAGACTAGTGTAGCGCGTACCGTTCTTGACCTTAGGCCATCAGTGCCCCGATGCATTTTTGTTGTGTAACGACGCCAAATATTACACACGAGCGATGCCAAGTTTCCTACCACCTCGTGCTACTCACTAGATATTTACTAAACTTGTAAATAAATCTTATACCTCCGCGGAAATTCATTCACTATCTGTCAAATTTTCTTATTGGAATATGGTACGGAGTGAATAATGCTTATTGATGCGTTTTCCTTACAATATTTAAGTCATTGGTGTAAGTCAAGTTGAGTGCTGTGATGTGTGTGCTAAGGTGTTATTTTTGTAATCTAATAAGACCACTTTATTTTTAGGTCATTCGCATTTCTGTTAACGTACACAATTATCGGAGTTAGTTTTAATAAACAATACGTTCGTATTATCGGCACGGCTGTGCAAATACATTGTAATGAATAGTTGAGGATTCCGTAAAATGAAAGCCTCCTAGTGGACACTTGTGATAGTTGATCACATGATACAATCTATGGTACAATGAGTGAGGATTCGCAACATGAAGGCAGCAATAAAAGTCCATCATTGGCTGCATCCAGTGAAGCTTGTCTGCCAGAAGAATGTGGACCAGAGACAGACACCTCGCCATACTCTCCACACACAAATAGTCCCCAGGTATTAGCGATTATTGTTTGAGTTTCATTTTTATTACACATTTTAACTTTCATAATGCCTAAGTGTTAGGAAACAAAACATTAATAAAATTACAAATTTTATTTCTTATAGATTTAGCAATTTGATATAAATTTTTTTAGAAATTATACCTTAATGATATTATTTTCTTTAAGTGGATTTTAAATTATTTAACAAACAGCAATATTGTATATAAATATTGCAGATGACAGCAAGCTCGGCGCTCCCTGAAAGTAATAAATGGACATGTGAACTATGTACCTATGAGAACTTTCCACTCTCACGGAAGGTATTGTCTCATTTTTGTTCTACTCTTTATACATTGAACTATAATTAACCTTGGCTTTTTTAATTATAAAAACTACTTTTATCATTAATAAATAGCTCTTGCTAGTATGACTATGTACCAATACAGTTTTGTATTTGTAGTAAAATTGTAAATTATATTTACAATTTCACTAATTGAAAACATGTCAAATTTGTAACAATTTATAACCCCTCTGTCTTCATGGTGGAGCTGACAATTGATGCCTTTGTGGTGCATCTGACTGTAAACTTAATGGTGGTACATTTGTTTACCATTCAGGTAATTTGTATACTATTGTATATTTGGTATAAAGAGTAAAACTTAACAAAAAAATTTTTTTTTATTGGTAAAAGTCTATCTTGAACAAAAAGAATTAAGAAATGTAATTCATTTAAAGGTATGCAATGTAGTGTCTACTTTTGAATACATTGTTATCATGTTATTGATCTTTGACTTTCAACAATTACATACTTTGGTTTTTCAATGTTGCTATACTATAATAATGAAATGTCATAATTCAAAGAGTATTTGTTGTGATTGAAGATCTTGCTGTATAGCAAGGCACATCATCAGATTGTAAACATGACAGTTGTGAGATTAATTCTTACTCAGAGGAAATGTAAATTATTTATGTCTACACTTTGATAAGAAGACAAAGCATAGCATTAAGTTCTGACACTCATTGTTACATAAAACTCCAGCTGTTGAAGCATCTTAATTAAATTCTTTTGGAATGGGTTTGAAATATTTTACCCTATATACCGTTTCCCTAAATGGTTCGCTGACACTTCCACTCTGTATAAAAGTGTCGTCATATGATTTACTGGCTTGCACTTGCCCCTTTGGTGAAATGGAAATAGCAAAAAAAATAATATCCTAAACTCTGACCGCTCCTATGTACTTATTACATTAAATCAATCAACATAATGCCTATAGACTTCCTCAATAAATGGTCTATCCAATGCATTTTTTTTAAACACATTACATTTCTTGCCTTTATAATACTAGAAGACAATATATATTTTTATTATTCAAAAGGAAAACTTCCCATTTTTAAATATAAATTAAATAAATGAAAAAAAAAATACTCTCCTGATGGCAGGACAAAGAATCAGGCTATCAGTTGTGATTGTTCCAGAGTCTTAAATGCTTCCTTCTGCATCCAGGTCTGGATACTAGCTACTACTAGCACTAAGTGGTAACCTCTTAAGACATTGATTGATTCTTTTCACTATTAAACCTTTAACTGAAACCACTATTGACACTATGATAGCCACATAGACATTCCACATACTGCAATAATCTCAAGGGCTAAGTCCAAATATTTAGATAACTTTTCGTGTTCTGCCTTCACAAGATAAAGTATTAGTACTCCTACTAGCACTAGTGTAGGTTATTAATTTTATATGTACAATGATTTCCAGTGCACAATGTGCCGCACCCATAAGCCTTCCTTAGGTGAGAACATATTCAAGTTACAAGATGGCGCCAGCGCACTGCCCACTGAGGAGGTCTGTGGTAAGAATTAAACTCTTGTTAAATCCCTTTTTCTTAAATATCAAACAAGGAGAAAGACAGAGAACAGAATATTCTAACACCAGGTTCCCTCTGCCTACCCTTCCTCATGCGGTACAGTGTGAATCTAAAAAATAAAAAACCGGACAAGTGAGTCGGACTCACCCACTGAGGGTTTTGTAAAAAAATCGGAGGTTTCGAACTTTTTGTGAAATTCGGGCTTAGCTTAACCAGAGCCCTTTCATCTGATACCACACTTGAACTAGCGGCTTTAATACCAAATTTTGCCTCCCTTTTAAGGATATTACTTTTTAGGATTTAACTACTAATGTTTAGTTTTTCCTGAATAAGTACTACATATACGAGACAGTTTTCAGATTTTTTTCTAAGTAAATATAGAAATACGTTTTTTATAAGGGAATCATGGGTCGTAAATCTGAGTATATGATTTGAATTTCAACCCGATATCTCCAAGCGTTCCTGAGATAGTGTCTTTACAAACAGACGGACGGACGACCAGACAGACAGACAGAAGGACAACAGAGTATCTTATAAGAGTTCCTTTTTTGTTTAAAAAGGACGGAACCCTAAAAAGAAAATATGTTAATAAATGCGTATTTTGTATATATTACTTAAGCCTAGTAAGTACGTTTTTTGTACAATTTCAGAAGCAGAGGCTGTAGCAGAGAGGTTGAAGCCACTTCGGATATCGTCTCCACAGGGCCAGGCCAGCGCCTCCTCCGTCGTCAAATGGGCTTGTGCGGTTAGTTAATAAATTATTTTACTTCTGTTAATTTTCACTCTTAGGGGTGGCCACAACTTGTTGACCATACTGAACTATATGGTTAGTGTCTGTATATGGAAGATGTCTAAGAAAAATTGTTATTGGTTATTGTATTTAACAATTATTAATGGTAATTGAACCAAGAAATTTAAAATTTTGTCGGTTTGTCTGTTTGTCTTTGCATTTGTTCACGGTAATCGAAGAAAGGGCTAAACTGATTTAAATGCAATTTTCAAAATTATATTTTGTTAAACTTCCCTTAATATTTAGTATTCCCTTAATGTTTTTTTTATTTCAATGGGTTCATAAAGAAAAACTTTATTTGAGTATAAATTAATTTGTTTAACTAAATTGGTTTAAAATAACTATTTTTTTGAATTGGCTGAAATTTAAATTTTAAGCTTCCATACCCAAAGTGTAAAACCAGACCCTGTATGACGATGAACAGAGATGCAAATTATGAACAGTCTTAATAATAGAAACAGTCTGTTTATCAATTGTCAGTATATCCGTCCGTCGGTCCGTCACCAGGCTATGGTTCATATGTCATGAACCATAGACAGTTGACATTTTTACTTATGATATATTTCTGTTGCCTTATGACGACAAACGCTAAAACACAGGTATTTAACCTATCCTTAATACAACAAACGTAATTTTTTGTCGTTTTTATATACAGGATGGAAGCGTCAGCGCACCTTTTACGGGAACAGCAAATAGGGTAAACTATTTTAAACCCATAGCTAAAGAAATTAATCAAGATACCTCAACAGTTTAGACATGGGTTTTTTTTTCATTTCACGATATTTACCATACCTGTATTTCGTGTGACGCAGTTATGTATAGATACCAATAGCGTGAACACTACTACAAAAATACTACTAAAGGTTAAACAACTCTGAACTTTATCACCTATTCCTACGACTGGATTTCGGAGGCGTGTGCGGCTAAGTCCCTTTGATAGGCTTGTGTCCGAGCATCGTTTTTAACAAATTACGTTTTATTTTACTAACTTTATTTAAATACACTCGAAGACAAGTAACTCACCAGTTGTTCTTTTCAAAGTCCATGGTACAATTTATTACATTTGCTGGCAGCTATCCTGTATGACATTCAATAGACATTAACTCCATACATGTTTATCCTCTAAATATTCTTGAACAGTGTAATAAGCTTTACTAGTTAGAATTTTTTTTACAGATATTATAAATTTTGATAGTGGCAAACTTAGAATACACTGCGGCATTTTATTATATACACGTATACTCGCTCGCTCTCCCTTGCCAAACTCAAAGGTATCATTTGAAACAGACTGGAGCGAGCATTTCATTCCCAAGGCGTGGTATCGCGCCAAGGCGCATTATGCGTGAACTCGACTCGCACTTGGCCGATTTTTTATTTATAGTTCTGGTTTGTCAACTTATAATGTTATTTCAACATAAAAATATAAGTTATTAAGTTAATAAGTTTAATATAAGTATTGTTTTGCAGACTTGCACATATGAAAACTGGCCACGATCTACCAAGTGCGCTATGTGTGGCGCTGCCCAACCTTCATCCTCCGTGCGTCCTCCTATTGGTTTGTATCGTGTTATGTCTAATTCTAAAACTAGTTTTGTCTTGCGATTTCTCCATTTTAAGCACTAGTAGGTCGCTAGTCTAAGACGTGTCGCTGTGTGTTGTTTCAGATATTAATGACGTGTGTGTGAGTGTGAAGCAGAACTCGCTCGCGGAGGAGGAGGAGGAGGAGAGCGGCGCGCGACGCAAACGACGCAGCCACCCCGACTGGCTGTGGCTGCAAGCTTGTATGGGTATGGCAGGTTTTATTTTATTTATTCATTTATTGAAGCCGAAGAAGATTCGATTGTGCGCCAGCATATTATGCTACTCAGCGACTGATGACAACCTCAAAATTCACCACTGTCACCTAAATCGAGCGACAGTACTACTAAAAGTAAGTAATGCAACTCAACGAGTGACGACAACCTCGAATATCGCCTCTATCGAGTGACAGCAGCTCATGGCGAGTGACGATAACCAAAAGTATTACCTCCATCGAGCAAACAACCACTAACATAATCGCCTAAATGGAGTCATGGTTCTTTAGGTATTCCTCTATACACGGAACGCGGTCAAGTCAGTTGACGTCTCAGTACAACCGACCAGTATACCACTCGAAGGAGAAGTGATCGCTGTGAAATTCTTCTCTCAGCCCCCCGAGGAGGGAGAGGGGAGACGGTTCCAGGGCTGAGCCCTCAGACCGTGTGGTCTTTCTCCGCCCATGGCCATGAGCGCGTCGTTGGGGTGGGCCAAGGCCCTGTAGTTGTGTCCTAGGGACTGGGGGAAAGTAGAGCGGGAGAGGAGGAGCTATATGCTGCTCGGGCGGTCAGCCCAGCCGGGTGAGACCCCTGGTAACCCAGAGGAGGCCCAGCTTAGGCATCAAAGTACTGCGCGAGATCTCCTAACTAACACCGCTGGCTGTCACCGCCGGTCGCGCGACTGTCAGCGGCTACTTGGTAACGAACTTTGAAGCATTATTTCCTACCTATTACCATTTCTCAATGAGAAATACGTGTGTTTATTTGATCAGGTGTGGTGGAGGACGATCTGCGCTGCGTGGAGGCGTACCTGTCGGCGGGCGGCGACCCCGCGCGCGCGCTTCAGCCCCACGAGCTGCCGCTGCTGGACCGCGCCTCCGCTTTCGACGCCGGACACACCCTCGTGCACCTCGCCATTCGCTTCCGGCGCCAGCGAATTCTGTCCGCGCTGCTGGCGCGCATCTCCGGCCCGCCCGGCCTCAAGCGCGCGCCCTCACACGTGGCGCCCGATCTCGCCGCAGCCCTGCGCCGCCGCCTCGCTGCCGCACTGCGCGCCGCGCCGCCCCCTTTCCCCTGCCGCTACCTCGACGAGCTTCCCGCCTTCGCGCTGCCCGCCGCCCTCGACGCCCTGCCGCGCCCCGCGCGCCACGCGCTTCTCGCCGAGCTCACCGACCGTGACGCCGCGCGCGCGCTCTCCGCCGACCCCGCGCTAGCGCCGCGCGGCCGCGCGCCTGCGCGCCTCTTGCCGCTCTGGAACCGCTCGGCCGGCGACTGCCTGCCCGACGCGCTGTGCCAGGCCGCCTACGGGGTCAGCGACCGCGCGCACTGCCTGCGCGCCGCGCTGGCTGACACGCTGCGAGCGCGCGCCGCCGCCGCGGCGCTGTACGCGCGCTGGGCCGCCTACGAGCGCCGCGCCGCGGCCGCGTTGCACTACGCGCCCGACGACGCGCAGCTGCGCGCTGAGTGGGCGCGACTGGCCGCCGCCGCCGCGCGTCCCGGCGCCGCGCTGCGCCCGCTGCACGTGTTCGCGCTGGCGCACGTGCTACGGCGACCGCTGCTCGTGTACGGCGCCGACGTGGTCGCCTCGCACCGCGGCGAGGCGCTAGGCTACGCCTGCTTTCGCGGCGTGTACCTGCCGCTGCTGTGGGAGCCCGCCTTCTGCTCTGACTCGCCGCTATGCCTGGCCTACTCGCGCGGGCACTTCAGCGCGCTGGTGCCGGTGGAGGCGCGCGCGGGCGACGGAGGCGCGGGCGCGCGGCCACTGGCGGACGGCGGGGGCGCGCTGCTGCCCGTGCACTTCTTGTCGGCGGCGGAGGCGGAGGACGAGGTGGGCGCGCTGCGGCGCTGGCTGCGCGTGGAGGCGCGCGCGGGGGCGCCGGTGGCGGCAGTGCGCGCGGCGCCGCGCGACCTTCTGCAGGCGCAGCTGCTGGAGGAGTGGCTCAACTACTACCGACAGCAGGCGGCGCCGCCCTACGGCGGGCCCTTCCCCGACTATTCCAGCGACGCCGACACCGACGACGAGTAGCATCATTATTTACTGATATTTCAAAAATATATATTTCTTTGTTTCTCTTAAATTAACATATCGCTAATTAGTTGTTTCAGTGAAATAATTCTAATTCGGCGTATTTATTATATTATTTTATTAATATGTCTGTAAATAAAGTTAAAAATTACAATTCATGTATACAATGTTTATAGATATGAAGTGAGTGTGAGTAGTCCTTGCATAGTCAATGCGGTCGCTTTGCCCTATATTGATAATGTTGTAAAAAATCTCTACTAATGTGATAATTGCTCATTTTTAAAATATAAATCGGGAAAATAACCTTCCTGTAGTGAGCTAGATGTATGCGGAGTACTAAAAATTTGGAAATGGACCTTAACTTAGTGTCTGCCTGCGGATTTACTTACAATCTATATGGTTAATATTATATATGTAACCGGAATATAATAATTAAATTTAAAACAGATCTACACAAATCCTTAGTGTTTATAGTTTCGCTAAAAACAATGCAATTTATAGTTTTATGGTTTATTACTATACATTAAGAGCTAATAAGCTTTGTTTATTCCTTCTTGTTTCTACAAATTATAATTATACATGTACACCCTTGCCCTCGGTACCCTTTAAGGCCGCTCTGATATTTATTTTTGAAAACGTATAATTTTTTTAACCTGAACCCGCACATCTTCGAAACCGTCTGAAACCGCGGTTTCGACTCTAAGTTCAAATTTTTCGTTCAAACTATAAAAATGTCACTCCTTTTGTAATTTTCTTTCCTCATATTATTAATTGATGGGAATCGTATTGAAAACCGTCGTGTTTACAGGCAGATTGCTTTGTATCATATTACACGACCAAGTATATATAATTATTATAGAACATTGGTTAATTAGTAACTGACTACAAAGCTGCACCAGCAGTCAGTTCTAGTCAACGAAATTGATTTATACGTGAACTTGTCACATTTGATTAAATTTTATCATATATGCAATGATTATAGTATTTTTGTTTTGAAACTATGATTGTATGGTATAGATTTGGCTAAAAAATCATGTTTGTATAAAATACACGCAATGTAAATCCCACATATATAAAACTATTATGAATTTCTTATATAATATGTCGATTTTGTTAAAAAAATATGTACTTTGGCCTTATCGCAATGAATAGGCATTCACATTGCTTATACGCTGTATTAAATTGTAACATATTGGTTATTAATTTATTATAAATTAATAAATTGCAAGCTTCTTAACATGTTAATATATTTTTATGTATCTTTTACCTATGATAATTAATATTATTTATTAATTTTATCGTAATTTTTTTATTTTGATTATAGTAATTAATAATCTGTATTAGTAGTACAGTACAGTAGTTTCAAATTCATGTAGTTGTAAAAAGTAATTTTCCAACCGTTCACTCCCCTAAATGACACTGCAACACACTTCTCAACTAAATCTATTTACAATAATAACAAATAATTAGAGTAGTTATTGAACGTTAGACTAAGCTAATGCAGATTGCAGATGCTAATGAGTACAGACTTAATATCTTTACAGCTTACAGTTACCAAGACATGGTACTTCCGCTAACACATAGATGGAATAAATTATAAGGAGAGTCTATTACATATTTTACAGTATTGTACAGAGAGTTTAAGGTTCTAATATTTATTGTGTCTTCGGTTTGTGTACATTGATCCTCGGTGGGTAGCGCACTAGTGCCTGGTGGCGTCGTGGCTGGTAGCCGTGTGTGTTGTGGGATATATTAATACCTACATAATTGTTATAAATGTGCGGTTCTCACAGTCGCAGGTTATTAACAGGTTCATTAGTCTAAGCACATTCGTGTTTTCGCGTCTCAATTTTTTTTCCTAAATTGTAAATAAATTGTGGATATTTCCTGCTGTTATTTAAGTTATTTTTTTGTTTGTTTAACAAAACACGTACAATTTATTTTTAAATTATGTATCTTTATACCTACGAAATTTAATCAATAAAGCACTTATTTTATGAAGCGTTCATGTTTGTCTTTTCTTTGAAATATCCTTTCTTGATTATTGAAGATGAAGTATCTGGGCCTCTCTCTCTCTCTCTGGGCCTGGACTCTGGTTGTTCAAGACGCACTTTGTTCAGCTTGCGCCGAAGCTTATGAATCTTATGAACTCCATGCCGACGGCTATATGTCAGTGTGTTGAGAGCCATAGCACTGTACGGTGCACCTGTTTGGGCCGACTCTCTCTCCTCTCCTAACAAGACCCAATTGCGGAAAGCGCAGCGGGCCATAGCCGTGAGAGCGATCCGGAGCTACCGGACGGTGTCATGGACGGCGGCAACTCCCTTGGCAAACGATCCGCCTTGAGAACTACAGGCGGAAGTGCTTACCAAATTTCACGCATTCAGCGCATGTGAGCGGTCGCGTGGCGTGCAGCCATCGCAGGAGAAGATCACGCGGGTCAGGAGGAGAGCGAACGCCCTGCCCGGCGATGGAAAAGTCTGTCCCACCTTGAACGCTGGGTCAAAAGGAGCTTTGGAGTCCTAACGTTCATGCTGATGCAGGTACTGACGGGGCACGGTTGCTTCAGCAAATACCTGCATCACATTGCACGTCAGGAGTCGTCGCCGGTGTGCCATAAATGTGATGCCTTCGTCGATTCGGCGCATCACACTCTGGCTGAATGCTCCGCTTGGTCCCCATAACGCCACGTCTTGATGGCTGTAGTGGATAGTCACCTCTCACTGTCTAGTGTGGTGCGGACCATGCTAAACAGTGAGAGGAACTGGTCTGCAATGGTCTCCTTCTGCGAATCAATTATGATATTGAAGGAGACCGCGGAGTGGGTGCGTGAGTCGATCGCTAATGCAGGCTTGCTCCGCCTCCGTAGGCCAGGGGGTAGAAGAAGGCGGTATGGAGGCATCGTCTACTCCCTCTAACCTAGAGGAGCTACTCAAGGTGATCCTCCTGCAAGTCATCGAGGAGTGTCGAGGTGCCCTAGGAGAAACCCCAGGGCACTCTGAAGGCGATAGTGGCCCGCAGTAGGCGGGCCTTCCACCGAGACGTCGTAGTAGTATGCGCGAACGATCCTGCGGCGTCTCAGTTTGGAGGAGAGGGTTTCCGCTGGTTTTTAGTGGACCGGATCGGTTTCACCGGTGAGTCCCAACAGTACCGCTCATTCGTAAGGCGCTGGCCTTCCGTACATTTCCCAGAGAAAAACAAAAGGTACTTATATGTTAACTGCGAGTAAAGCGTGAACACAATGAAAATATTGAGTACTGTTCGAAATACGTACTTAAGTGGCATTGGCGTTATCTATACAGGGTGGAATTGTCTGCACCACTTTAAATGAAACCACAGCTTTAACTACTCTATGAAAGCCTAATATAATTCGGAAAAAAACTAATTCCCAAAAATAAAAAAGTTATATTTCCAAACAAAATAAATAATAAAATTAACGTTTTAAAATAAAACGCCATTTGTAATGTATAACATAGGCACGCACACACTTACCTGTCACAGCGGCAACGTCGCACGCGTATGTGTGCGTCACACGAAATACAGGTATGGATAAAAATCGTGAAATGAAAAAAAAATCCTACGCCCAAACTGTTGTGCTACCTTGATTAATTTTTTTAGTTCTGGGTTTGAAATATTTCATCCTCTATGCAGTTTCAGTAAAAGAAGCACTGCCTCTTCAAGGACCTACAAGGACTCCTTCCTACAAGGACTTGTCCTCACTGACTGAGGTAAGACGCACGCACAGCCGTAACCGCTGATGGTAGAAACATGAAATTTGGACAGATGTTTACTTTCATAATCTGGACATCCACTAAGAAGGGATTTTGAAAAATTTTAACCCTAAAGGGGTAAAATAGGGGTTCAAAGTTTGTATGGAAAAAAAATTAAATCGGCACCGATTTTTATAAAATTAAAAATTTAGATTTTTAAAATTATTTAATTGAACACGTGTTTCATCGTTTTCTAGAATTCTCCCTCTAAGGGTGCAAATAAGGGGTTGAAAGTTTGTATGGATAAATCTTTAAATCGCAACCGATTTTTATAAAATTTGAAATTTAGACTCTTAAAAATATTTAATCGAACACATGTTTCATGGGTTATTAGAATTCACCCCTAAATACGCGAGCGAAGCTGCGCGCGTCCGCTAGTCTTTTATAAAACTAAATCCCATTACCTCTACCCATTTGTTAATTAAAATGTTTAATTGCAAATGAAATTCAATTGAATTGGCAAATGAGACTAGATTATGTATTTTCTGTATAAAATGCATTGAGATATACAGTGCTTTAGTAACGTTTATATTATGTTTATAAACTAAAAATTATAGTGAGTTTTAATTAGCGTGTGTTGGTGTTTTAATCAATTGCTATCGGAAATTATCACGAAAGACTGTAATCGCTAGTAGCTATATCGCTTGTGGACTCATATATATGGAAAGATATAAAGTAAAATAAATATAACTAAAATGAAATTTAGCAAATTTTAATATTTAATTTTGAATAGAAAACAAATAAGTCGTATAAGTGTACTAATGATGAGACGAAAGAGATAAAAAGCGTTCTACCTATCACATCAAAATAATTTGTTAACTGTAAACATAATGATGTTTTCTATAATAACAAAATAAATAAAACGAGGCCACAGAAATAGCATTCAGGTGATAAGTAGTGTGTCTTATTAGATGGTATAGTAAGAAGAGGCCGAGGCGAGGCGAGTCGGAGTTCCGAACGCACGCGCGCGCCGCCACTGACAGCTGCGCCAGTGCCTGCCTGCTGCCCGCCTGGTGCCCGCCTAGTGCCCGCTGCTCCGTCCCCAACTCCCTGATACCTCAGCGGTCCACGCTATAATATATCAGTGTTCACGTAAAAATAACTAAAGTGCAGTTTGTGATGACGCTCAGCAAACATTAGCGAGTACAGTGCGGTGAACGAGCGACTCCGTCAAGATGGGTGAGTGCCGGTGTTTTATTGCTGTTTTTTATTATATATATATTTATTGTAGCTATTTCTGAGTTATTAAAAATTATTACAGAATGTCTACATATCATTAATTAAAATTTTGTATACATTTTAATTTTCTTATAAGTATTTGCTTAACGTTTCGCTAGCGGCGTCTTGTTATGTTGAAAATATCGATTTTTCCCAAGCATATGTCCAGAAAAAAAGGGCAAATTACAATTGTATTAGTTAAATGATATGTAGAAAGCTATGGTGAAGACAGAAGCAAATTTATACCGTAATCTAATTATTTAACGTAAAAGAATAAATAAATATTTTACATCAGAGACTTTATAAGTCTATCAATACAAGTTAAATTCACTAAGTGATTTCATTAGTGCACTGGTGTCAAATGAACATACTGTTGTTGCTGTCATCTGTAGACATGAGTCATATTTTTTACTGTTTAAAATGTACATAATTTACTTCACTAAGGTTGCAAGATGTTTATAACAGACACAAGCTATTTATAAACTTGTTAGTTTCGATGAATATACAATTTATAATTATGGGCTAATTATGATATTTTTTAAATATTAATTATACATTTTTGTATAAATTGCACAGCTATGAACATTGTGGATTCCATCTCTACTTGAGGTAATAAATCATTTTCATTTCCTCACCTTGAGAAGGAGATAAATTGTTGTTATTTTCTGCCATTCAATACTGGAGGAGTATTACATAAATGCTACTGTCTGTATCAGCTCTGCAGCTATAATCCGGTGTGTTTTATCAACTTGTACTCAAATTTGAATCTGAATATCTTTTATACTTTGATTATGAAAGTCAGCTGGAGATTATTTAATACTGGCGGCCTGCCAGCGGCTAGTAAACAGAATTGATTGACAGTGTGTTGATGTCAATGACTAATTTAATTTACTCATTAAGTAACAGCCTTAAAAGTAATGTCATTGATTCGAGTAAGGATCTATAATATTGTTTGTAAAATAACTGTAATGATTGCATATTACACAAAATACCTAAATCAAATTGAACAATCCAATATCGAAATCAAATTCAAAATAATTAAATAAATTGAATATTGAATCGAAAATATTTAATTGAGAACCTCCTTGTTTTAAAAGTCTGTTAAAAACACAGATTTGTCACAAACAAATACAGATTTATTATAAGTATATTTATAGATATGGATTGCTATATATTTGCAGGCAAACTCATGCCTTGAGTTCATTTAAATGCTGAAAACTTTTTTTTAATGAACCAATTTTGATCAAACAACCTTTAGATGTTAAGTTGAGTAAAAACAAAGCAATTAGTGAGTTTTAAGTAAATTGGTTCAATACTTTCGAAGATTAGTGTGATCATATATACAGAGCAGTTAAAAATACTAAATGTACCGATAAAATATTTGTACTGTTTAATTGAAATAATTCTACTTTATATTGTAATAACAATTGTAGTTTATATTGTAATTAATAACACAAGTTATATACTGTAATTAATTTATAAACTTTGACTTGACAAAAATTTAAGCTTTCATATGTTGAATAAAATGATTTGACTTTGACTTAGAGACGCTTGTTATACAGTGAGACTGCATACTAAAATATAATGTGTATTTATTTTGTAAAGTATTGCTTTTGTAAATAATATAATTTTTATGCTAGGAAACAACCTGGACACTTTTATCATTGTCCTCAATTTTCTAGAATTAAGTGTATGTTAATGTGAGTAATGGTCTCAATATGACCACAACTTCATTGAATTTTGCATACTATATGTCAACTAGCAACATGACGTTGCTAGCTGATAATATTTTATCAGTTTTGCAATGTTAATATGAAATGCCGACTGACTTACAGTTTAAAAATTTGTTAATTTATACATTTGATAAGCTCAAATTTGTTTTCTATTTATATTAGTAGTATATTTGTTTATTCCCTTAAGTGATTTAGTCACCTCTACATAAATATTTATTTAGAAATCCTGCGACTCCTGGAAACCGACCAGGTATGGTTTAGTGGTCAGAGCGGAAGGTTGGTTTCCAGGAGGCGCGGGTTCGAGCTCCGCTACGTTAAAATATTTATACGTTTTATAAGTAAGCATTTTTCTTTCCTATGTGTGGAATATCACTTAAAAAAATGTTTAAAACTTTTACATTCTCAAAACAGTTTTATTCAATTCACGAAATTATCATATTGCTTATACGAGTATATCAAAAATGTGAAGGATGGCCAAGTAAATGTCGTTTCTACTATTATCGATTCTTGTTTATATCTATTGTATAGAAAAAGGAAGGTACTAGATACTTTCGTATTTTGTGTTGACTTGCAAACAGAGTCGCGGTAGTAATCCGCGGGGCTTCGCTTCGTACGAATTCCCCTCAGTATTTCGCAAATAGATTATTTTGGGGTGAGAAGATCGCACATTTTATTGGATTATTATAAGCCGTGGCGTCGGGAGTCCGTCGAGAGCCCCTAGCGACTGCGCCACCCGACTAGATTTGACAACATAACGAGGAAGTAAAGCGATAACGTCGCTCTTGTAGCCTACATCGTATGTTATACAGACCCTGGAGTGGTACACTCACACTGGTGAGTTGGCGTTGCCACTTGTGTCCACAGTGTAACGTGTCTACTATATAATGTATGAATAGTGCATACTCAATACTGGTGCTATTCCTGTAAGAATATTAGATTACATTACCACCATAACGATAGCACATCACGTATAATCAAAAAGGAATCATACCAACCGATATCTAATTAATAATTGCATAACATTACGTACTGGCAACTCGCACTGGCGCACTGGCGCTCTACAAATGCTTCCGCGTTATATCATTACTTTTGAACGTAATAGAAGGTTTATCGGTCGCTGGAAGCGGAACTGGATTACGCCATGCGTCAGTAGGCACGGTACCTGCCTACCTGGTGACCGCCCGCGCCTCTTTCTAATTATTATTGATTCATTTGTATATTTGAGTTGTACATTTCACACTTCCCCTGACACGCAACAAGTTTATTTATATTTAACTAGCTGACCCGGCGAACTTCGTACGTAACAACTATCGACTACATCATCATCTTTATCTCATGGTCAATGCACCTTTGCCAAGCTTCTACTGCTAAAGTTTTTATTAATAAAAACAACAAAAGTAACAACGGAATCACGAAAATTCACAAATATATGATCTTACGGATGGCAAAATATCTCAATATAAAGTATAAAAGTAAAGTCATTTATTTTTATACTATTAAAATATGCCAAATTTGGGAAGAAATTGGCTTCTGGGTGTTTTTACATGTCAAGTACCTATTTAAAAATTGTTAAATTTAAATTAAAAAAAAAAAACAATCTCTATTTTTTATTTATTGTATTCGTTTCTTGTTACGTACTTCTTTTCGTATTCCTTTCTTTTAACATAATTACTTCTTTTTAAGAAATATATGTTCAATTTTATATAATTTCAAAATACACATATTTATAAAAATAGCATCGATATCCACAAATTTAAATAGTAAATTTAATAATCAATACTATATATATAATGTAACTTGATCCTAATTAATGACATAATAATAAAACCATTTTTTTCCCACTGAACACAGCGTTTATAATATAAAATAAAATGTCTAACTATTCTATAGTTCAAATTAATGCAATTCAACCGACGATATGCAAACGAAACGTGACATACGTTTTGCATTTATTTAACCTTTTCTTAACTGTATTTCAGAATTTATTAAAGAAAATAATTGGATAATAATATTGTAGTGTAAAAAAAAAAAATTATGAATTTGGATTTTTTTTATTTTTCGAGCTTTACCGGTATGCTATTTCTATAATAAGATAATATTATTTACTGTGCTATTTGCGTTTTGTCTCTCGCCATCGTGAATAAAGTATAGGAAGAATGATTATATTTTATAATTATGTATTCGTCGATTTTTCATTGTTTTTAAGACGTAATCTGCTATTTGGGGCGGACACTAATCGAACGAATCAAAAATAATGAAAATTGGTCCAGCAGATCTCGAGTTATAAGTGTTAAAACCCGACTTTGTTTGATAGATGTTGTTATAGATTATTAGTTTTTATACACGTACAAGCTTTTGCGATTTCCTAAATTAATTATTTTCACTTTAAGTAGTACAACAAGAGTACAACATTCATGCCAGAGCAGGACTACCAGCCGGCTCCACCCCCCGGCTCTATTATTTCCGACTCCAGTCTCTAGTATATTAGGTGGTTATGCAAACATTTGTAATCCGCTATTTTGTTGCGGCAATATTGATTAATATCATTGTCGAATTAGAACGAAATCTGAATGTGCCACTTGTGTGGTGTTCCGCTATTGTGCAACCGTCACTTACTCTGTATGTATAGTGCTACCACTACAACTACTGATCGTTAAACTGAATAGTTATTTCGCCATGTAACGTATATAATACCCTTCACGTTATTTAGAAAGCTATTTTCGAGCACTAACATTTAAATAAAAAGTACCAACACAACAAAATATAAAAAATAATTATTTGAAAGTAAATGGTGTAGCACTTCAAGAGAAATGAGGTAAAGAAAGTGATTAAAAACTCTTTTGTGTTTACAGCCGCAGAGGAATTGCGGTCAAGCGCTGACTTGATTTGCGGCGTGGGATAGCGTCAAATGTTCTTCAGACACAGTCGCAATGCTATCAGAGTAGTTTTGTATGTCAGTTTGTCCGTATGTACGACACTGGGATATGTTTGTTGTCCTTCGGAATGTACTAAGGGCGAACTCGTTCAGTAACAACCTTAAATGGTAAATTATTGATTTGTGTAAGAGTTTATAATATTGTTCGTAAAATAACTGTAATGATTGCATATTACAAAAAATACCTAAAACGAATCGAATAATTCAATATCGAAATCGAATCCAAAATAATTAACCGAACATACATACAGACAGACAGACAGACAGACAGGAAGAAATTTAAAAAATATATTTTTGCTTTCTATTATTTTTTTTAAGTGCCCCTCTATCCATTTCAGTCAGAAATACTAAATGTACAGACAAAATATTTGTAGTGTTTTATTATATACAGAGAAGAGATAATGTAGAAATAAAAACGTTAAACTTTGATTTTGTTTTGTAATTCCTTAAATTCATACAATAAATATATTCTTTTTATACAACTGTGACAAAATTGATGATTCGATTTAGAAAGCAAGTGCAATGTCAGTTTTTGATTTCAAGGTGTCATACCTCACCGATAAGTGCCAAGTTCCGAGCCCGGTCGCCGCTCCCGGAAGCGTCCGTATGCGTCTCGTGACATCCGCCGACAATAACGTGCACCTAATAAAACTTTATGACTAACTTTACATATGTTCACACTAATTTTGTAGCGACTCAATAGTGCCCACCAAATGTTTTCCCATTGCTTCTATTTTAGTTGACAGTTATCTATGTTTATGGATAGATATTATGATGCACCTACAAAAAAATATAAACCTAGAAAAAAAATACCGTATATAACAATGGGAGTCTGATGATAAGACATTAATTTCACCTTCCGCTCATTTATGGAGAGATATGGCATCTATTCACAACGACGTCCAGGAGTGTCGCGGCTCGCGTTCGCGTGAAACTTGCCTGATATTGTATGCGCCTTTAATATTTACTGCTTCCTTCCTTGGTGACTATCAATCTTATTGCATTTTCTATTGGATTATATAACTTGTCTCGTAGCGCGCGGGAGCAACTTGCGGGCGCCTACTCGGGCCAGATTATTAGGCGATCAGCTGACCGGGGCGCTGCCCTCGGCTCATTAGGGCGGAAAGTGGCGATCGTGTGCCGTTCCGCCGACTCTTTCTCGAGCACCGCTGCCTCGCAGAAAATTGAGACCGTATCCCACGACGTCTCGCTGCCAGCTATGGCCTTGACCACGGCCCGGGATAGGTCGTCCCCGATGACGTCGCGCAAAGCGCGACTTTGAGACATCCAGGCTGAGCACACCTCCAACTTGTGCTGGGCCGTCTCGTTGAGGCAGTCGTCGCAGTGGTGGCAGCGAGCGTCGGGCTGGGAGGGATCCCAGCGATCCGACACAGGTAACCCCCGAAGCAGCCATGCCCCGTGAGCACCTGTGTGTTGCGGAAAGCTAGGACGCCGTAGCGCCGCGCTAACCAACCAATGGCGGAACACTGGACGAACAGCCTCGCCTACCGGGGGTTCAGTAAAAAAATCTCAAATGTATAGTTTTCAGTAATTTTTTCCTAAACACGAACTACCAGTAGATGCTAGCTGCCAAATTTGATAATTGTAGGTTAACCGGAACTACACAGTTAATTTTGATGCCCTTTATATTGTCAAAATACGCGTTTTTTGCTATTTAAGGCTATTATTATTTTTCATTTAACCTCAAATGAAATGCGTTAAGTTAAGTTATTTATCTTATTTTAAATAGATTATGATATGAAGTCAATTATACAAACTATTTATATGTGCTATTTTAGAATTTGAAGATATAATATCAATAGTAATCGAGCCATATCTATACTAATATAATAAAGCGGAAGAGTTTGTTTGAACTCCTAGCGTTCTCTGGATCCACTGGTCCGATTTACTTTGTTTTTGTTTTGTATGAAAGCTGCATTCTTCAGAAATGCTATAGGCTATATATATATATATATATATATATATATATATATATATATATATATATATATATATATATCATACCAATTAATTCGTTCTGTTACACGGGTCTGGTTAAAATTGTATAAAAAAATATTTTATTCATATAATACAGAATTTATGAAATAGGAAATAAAATATTGTAACGATTAAGCAAAACTCAGTGAAACAATTATCTAAAATATTTATATTTAGATATTTAGGACACTCCGTTCCCATTAAGCAACTTCCGCTCCCTACTTTTGCGTTAGGCATTGTGTGTTATCGCGTCATTTCAACAATAATCATATTCGACTTCAGGCGTTATACGTGCTGTCAAATCGCTTTTTCCCTCTACATTTTTTACAGACACAAAAAAA
>JAAIXI010000248.1:28237-147913 GCA_013403645.1 Heliconius nattereri | reverse complement strand
GCCATGTATTCGACGACACATGGACTTGCCGACCACAACCAGAGCTGTAACTTTAATTCAAGAAGGACATTCACAACGTTCTGTAGCTCTACAGCTCGGCTTTTCACGAAGAGCGATCCAAAATGCTTGGAATCGTTTTCAAGAGACGGGAACGGTATCCAGAAGACGAGGATCAGGCAGAATTAGATCCACCACCGCACAAGAAGACCGCTATGTTCGCTTGACTGCGCGAAGAGAGCGTTTTATCACCGCTCACGGCTTACAAAATTGCTTGCGGCAAGCCACAGGTACCCGCGTTAGTGATCAAACGATTAGGAATCGGTTGCACGAAGACCAGCAGTTCTCCAGAAGACGAATAGTGCGAATTCCACTAAAGAGTGCTCATCGTGCAAATCGTTTAGCGTATGCAACGCAACATCTTGCATGGGACATAAGTGACTGGAGGTGTTGTTTACTGATGAGAGTAAAGTGAAATTTTTTAATGATGATAGACACATTAGAGTTTGGAGACGTGAAGGTGAGCGATTTTCGGATGCTTGCATCCGAGAAAGTGACACATTTGGGGCTCCCAATGTGATGGTGTGGAGAGGCATCAGTCTATCGGGTAGAACTGAGCTAATAATCCTAAACGGAGGCACTGTAACAGCTCAGCGATACATTGAAGAGGTTATCAGACCTCATGTGGTGCCTTTTGCTCAGAGAATTGGTGCAAGATTCAAGCTGATTCAAGATGAGCACGACAATGCACCCGCACACACCGTTCGAGCCACCAAAGCAGCTCTAGAAGAAGCTGATATTGAGATGTTTTCTTGGCCCGCGAACAGTCCAGACCTCAATCCGATAGAACACATGTGGGATCTACTCAAACGAAGCGTTAGAAGTACTGACCGGCCCGTACATAACGAGCGACAGTTAATTCAAGTGCTCAAATCAAGCTGGGAGCAAATTCCTCAAGAAACAGTACGACACTTGATTGAAAGTGTCCCTTCCAGGCTTCAGGAATGTGTACAAAAAAGAGGAGGGCACACACGATACTGAAAACAACAAAAAAAAAGTTTTACAAATGCTAAAAGTTTTTAAAAGCTTCATGAGCGGGAATGAGTTTTTGTCAAAATTGGATAATCAGTTAAAAAAAATCTAAGTTAATTTTATTGTATCGATTTTAATTAAATTTTAAGTTAATTACATTAGAAAATAGTAAATCTAACGAACTTCATTATTCTCTAATACCTAAGTCCCAGTAACACATAAGTATACTTGAAAATTGCAGTGGCCCTTATTTTGTTTTGAGCAGTATATGACCGACGCGAACGGGCAGATGATGTTGACGGTGTTATAAATTTTCATACATTTTCGAACTCTTATTAATTTTTATGTAATTTTTATTTGCTATTTATTAATAATTTAAACTACACTTTGGTTCTCTTCTTATTTTATTTGATATTGCTCGCAAAAATTAACCTATTACATATAGAAAAATATATGTTTAATTATTTCATAGAGTCGATAGCTACGAGTATGTACGCACGCACGGAAAACTTTAGGTACTTTTTCCTATATCCTTTAGTTACTTTTACTTCTTTTGTTGATTCATTTCAATAACTTTTCAATATTTTTTCTAATAATATGTCCCTACTTATTATTCTGTTTGATTATTTAGGCTTATATTTTCTTACTAATTCTATTGAAAACTGAAAATAATTTCATAAATATCCTATCCTATCCTATCATACGAGTATATCTTATAAAACAAAGTCGCTTTTCGTGTCTGTCTGAACTTTCTAACTCTTCCTCTTCTAAACGACCCAACGGATTTTGATGCGGTTTTCACCATTAGGTCGAGTATTTCTCAGGGACGGTTTTTATATAGTTTATTATTTGTACATTCTTATGTAAGTTAACATAAATAAGATAAATGTGTATAAAGTCCTACCCGTTGATACACTTTCGCGCATGCGCTGCTTTAATGGTAAGTACTACATGAAAATAATGTACTGGAGTATTATTTCTCTTAATAAGATCTACAAAAAAGTCCGCGACAGCATATTCGTATCTTTTAAGGATAACGTGTAGTGATCATATTTCTGTCTAAAAAATAATAATTTCAATATATTTTTTAATGTGAGGGATATTTTTCCATAATGGTATTAATCTTTATCCTTTAAAATACTTTATTATTTTTTAACGTTAAACGAAGATACAATTTGCTTTTTACACTATTTCGAAGCTGCGAATAGTTTTAGAGAAATGCTCTCAGCATATAAATAAGTATATTAGTTACGTTGGCCATTTAATGTAGATCAAAACTGTCTTTTACTGTTTTTCATTTTAATAAGTACTTTAGAAGTTGTTACAATATCAAAAAATCCTTGCTGCGAAACGGCTCGCCACTCGCCATTCGTCCCTCCGCCCCCCGCGACGTTTTGCGTCCGCCGCGCCCGCCTACCTTACACGCATCGGTGGTTCAGTGGTAAAATGCTCGGCCGCCACACGGCCGGCCCAGGTTCGATTTCCGGCCGATGCATTCTATTTAATTTTCCTCACAGGCAGCCACATAGTGCTTGCTTTTCATCAGGGACAGAGTACCCTCTTCCCTACCCAACCGGTGTCGCTGTAAAAGCCGATAGTCAGAGAACCAAGGCCCTGATGTCGTTCGGAGCTACTACTGGAAAAGTAAATTTAGAAGTGGTTGCACGTACTTTGGAGTTATCCAATAATTATAATGTATTTCCACGCGACATAGTTGGTTACATCTTTAATCAATAATTATCTATTAACAACCTAGTAACAAATCACATCGACTACAACACGTGTAACCTCACGAATGTGAGGGCCAAATATGTCTTCCCGCTTAAATTAGTAACTTTTAATTGTTGTTGTTCTTTAATTATGGCGATCCGAGCGTGCCAGTTCAGCACTAATCACTTCGCCAATGTCACGTTGAATGGGAAACACACAAAGGAGAGTGTACGGTAAAGAGACAATATTACGCAATAGTAGATGCACGTTAAAAAGAGATCCAGCTAAGATACTGCCTTCACCTATAAGATAAACAAAAATTATACACAATATATACATAATAAAGGGTTAGTAATAGGTAATATTTTACAAAATTGTTAGCTTATACTATAATATTATTAGATCTAATATATTTACATAAGAATCTACACAAAGGAGTATATACAAACATTAACAGACACTGAACATTAAGGGGACGGGGAACTATATGAGGAAGGACATCATACAAGGGACAAATTAACTTGGGACATGTGAAAAGGATATGGGAAGGGGAACCTTCGTCCAGGCCACACTCACACAATGAGTGGTCCCTGACCCTGATCTTAGCTAGGTGAACAGGTGTACATGCATGCCCAAGGCGCAAACGACAAATAGTTGATATAATCCTCCGTTCAGCAAATTTTTGAGAAAAAAACCATGGTCGCCTTGGGATATTGGGTTGGATAGAAGCATAATACTTACCTTTTTGAGTTTTTGTTAATTCATAGAATTCAGACCAGGACACATCCAAGTGAGTTAATGCAAGAGACAACAAATCCTGGGCCGAAATAAAAAAGTTATCTAAATTACCACACTGGATGGCCAATTTTGCGCAAGAGTCTGCAGATTCATTCCCACTGATTCCAGAATGCCCTGGAATCCAAGCCAAAGTAACATCCAAGCCCTTTAGATAACATGAGTACAGTTCTTCACGAATCCTTAAAATAATTGAAGACCTTAATTTACTATGAAATGGATTTCTCTTGATAGCCAATATGCAACTTAATGAGTCTGTAAATATGACAGTCTGTTTGAAGTTGTGGGAGAATGTGAACCGGATTGCTTCTAACAAAGCAACAGTAACTTTTAATAACAAAATAAAAAGAGCGGGCATATTGACAGTGACATTGACACATTGCAGTACTATATTTGACAGTTGACATTTGTAGCACAGAAGTCTCCTAACTATATGTATAATATAATATACACAGATGTTAGCTTTTAGTTTTTTTTTTTAATTTATATATTTATACAAGAAAATACATAAATTAATTGAAGAATTCAACATAATTAAAGAGACAGGTAAAATTGTTTTTTTAAATTTGGCGCCAATAAGGTTGATCACAGATAAAAAAACATAGCGTTGTTTTCATAAGACGTCACGTACGAGTACATATTCTAAAAATTTCGTTAGGCTGAATGTTACACAGTATTCATTATTTCATATATCAACCATAAGAACCATATATTTCATATTTTTAATTTAAAAAATAATCTCAAATTATCTATAAACTTTTTTTAATGTTACCTACATTACATTTAGAAACTAAAAAAATGACATGTTAGGAGGTAGTTGGGTAAAGATTTTAGTATAAGTACGAAATTACTTCATATAAGTACAACATTTCGTCAAGTTCACTTCAATTTTGAATTTGTTAATTTAATCGCAAATATTTTATAGAAATCACATTAAATAGGCCCAATATTAGAAAAAAACGATGTTTTACGATATTTGTGTGATGAAAAGTAAGAGGATGGGGGCGGTGTGGCGCGCTGCAGAGTGATGAGTGATGTCGACTTACTTAAAGTTTGGTATGTTTTTTTTTGTTTTACGCTGAATCCCACATATACCAGAGTACACAGAGAAATCTAATGTCAAGACACTCCGTTCCACAGATTTTCACCGATTTTTTTCGAGGCGTGTTGAGAGGCGGGAACTCAACGCCGCGCTTTGCCTTATTACCCAGAGCCGAGAGAGAAAACCAGAAATTCATTCACTCTGAATCCACAAATGTCGCGTTATAATAAAGGCGGGAACTTAACGCCGCGCTTTGCCTTATTATCCAGAGCAAAAAAACAAATTCATTCACTCGATTGGAAATCGAATCCACAAATGTCGCGTTATAGTCCACGCTTGCATTACGCATTTTGAGTGTCTACTTAATTCGTAGGTAAGTCTTTTAAATAATTAAGGTATAATTTGTTTAGCATATGCATTTGAAAATTTATAAAAATATAAATAGTCCATATATCAATTCGTGGCGCAGGGCACAAACGTGCGACGGTTGTGCGTTCGATCCCCACTAGAGGAATTGAAATATTTAATATTTTGCATTTCTTTAAAATTGAAAAATCTAATTTAATTTAAAATATTACCACCAGGTAAGTATCTAAACTGTTTTAATAATAATGCCACGNATGACTGCCAGTATCGCGATCATCTGGAAAGCAAGGCCAAGTTGGCCTCGAAGAAACTGGGGGTCATCAATAGAGCGAGACGGTACTTCACGCCAAAACACCGATTGGCCCTATATAGGGCCCAGGTTCGGCCACACATGGAGTACTGTTCTCATCTCTGGGCTGGTGCACCCCAGTATCAGCTTGACCCATTTGATCGCATACAACGTAGAGCTGTTCGAATCATTAAGGACCCAGTAAGCTGTGAAAGGCTTGACACTTTGGCTCTGCGTAGAGACGTCTCCTCGCTGTGCGTTCTCTATCGCATTTATCATGGTGAGTGTTCTGAGGAACTGTTTGACCTGTTACCTGCCGCCGAATTTTCTAACCGCACAGCACGTCACAAACTTAAATATCATCCACACCATCTGGATATGTGGCACTCCACTACTGTGCGGTTTCGTAGAAATTTCCTTCCACGCGCCACCGAACTGTGGAATGGCCTACCCGCGTCAGTGTTTCCAGGTCGGTACGATATGGGTGCCTTCAAGAAGCGCGTCTATCTCCACCTCAAAGGCCGGCAACGCACCTGTAGCACCTCTGGTGCTGCACGGGGTCGTGGGCGGCGGTGATCACCGCCAGGTGACCCGTACGCTCGTTTGCCTTGTCCTTTTTCTATAAAAAAAAAAAAAAAATGTTTAATTATAATGTAGGGACACCTACTTCATTTTTCGTAACATGTCATGTTTCTATATATAAAAAACCAGATAAGCGCGAGTCGGGCTCATCCACCGAGGGTTTGTACGGATACAAAAAGGTTGAGCTTTTTCTGAAATTCAAGCTTAGCTTAGCGACTTTAATACCAAATTTTGCTCCCCTTTTAAGGATATTATTTTTTAGGATTTAACTACAAAATATGTACAATTTTCAAAATTTTTTCTAAACAAGTACTACCTGTAGATGTTTCATAATTCTAGGTCAACCGGAAGTACCCTATGAATTTTGATTCCCTTCTTAGTGTTGATTTTTTGCGATAAAAATGCAACGCAAAACGGCCATATCTTTTTTGTAAGTAAATAAAGAAATATGTTTTTATCATATTTCAAATCATGGCGCCATAGATCCGCCGTATATGATTTATGCCGTATATTACGCCGTACATGATTTAAATTTCTTCCCAATATCTTCAAGCGTTCCTGGGATGAAGGGTCTTGTCAAACAGACAGAGCAACAGACAGACAGATGGACGGACAGACGGACAACGAAGTGATCTTATAAGGGTTCTTTTTTCTTTAATAAGTACGGAACCCTAAAAATGAATGTTTGTTCTTTATAGAATCGTAAACTATGCATCTGATCATGTGATAATTTTAACAAAGTATTTGTA
Source organism: Heliconius nattereri (assembly GCA_013403645.1). NCBI lineage: Eukaryota > Metazoa > Arthropoda > Insecta > Lepidoptera > Nymphalidae > Heliconius > Heliconius nattereri. The sequence continues at coordinate 141,351 of JAAIXI010000248.1, read as the reverse complement.
TATGAGCCCACGAAGGTTTCTGAGTTGGTACAACCAGCTTATGACAGGTGGCGCGCAGCGTAGAGTGGTGGTCGTAAATGCACTTTCTCAGGGCGGTCAGGCGCGGCCGAGCGTTGCGTCACGTCTCACCGGCCCTCGCCGGCCCTCACCGGCCAGCTTGCTCTCCGCTCGAACTACTCCAAGTTTCCTGCGTCTGCAACGTTTTGTTTTGTGCTTATATGACTGAAAAATGTGAGGTTGCTTTAAACATTAGGCGTTCCTCACAATTTTGATATATTCTTACGTTTCTTCAAGACTAATATAATATAATACCTATTGAAAATATTCTGTGTGACAATACAGTACCTGCTTCTTAATAAGTAAAGAAATTAACAAAAACATTTCATGAAATATAACGCAAGCCATGAAATATAAAGAAAATGGTTACCGAGTTTTTAGTTTTTTTTAGTTTTAGTTACTTTTTTAATATAATCGTAATTATTAATCGTTTTTTTATTTTTTCGTGTCTACAGGGGCATGTTGATAATAGTCTACCTTGGTACTAACATCACAAACTAGGGGGTTTGTACACGTGAGCTACTAATCTCTTTACAAGTTAGTTATGAAGAGAGTTTTACTTGGGTTCACAACGCTGGCGCGTGTGTTGATACCGCAAAAAGGTACAGCACTTGGCATCATGTAAAAATGTCACTTAGATATTATTCGCAAAAAGCTTTCATGAGTTCAATGGCCATAAATCGTTTTCTGATTCTATACAATGTTATAGGAAATGAAACTTTATTTATAGAGTACGCCGGCCGCCGCCTACCGCGTCTCGCGTCGCCGCGCCGGCGCAGCGCACGCTCCCCGCTCCTCAGTGCTAGTCGAGGCGCCGTCGCGACCGGAGCTTCGCGCGCCGTTTCCCGGCGACTGTGATAACTGCTGTACTCCTCCGCCAATCGCGGCTAGCTTAAACGTAAGCGATAAACTATCAGCTTGCCGCCGATCTGTGCCGAACCAAAATCGAAAATTTTCGCGACGCTCGAGCGTCCTCGTGGTAAGGGAGTGCTCGTTCACGGAATTTTGTGGCTATTCTTATATTTTCTTCGTGTGAAGTTATTGCGAGGGCGAGTGGAAGATGAGGCCCAAAGAGGAGGTGGGTCCGAAGATCCAAACGGGGGCTTTCATATTATCTGAGAAAATTGACGATACTAAGTCCAAGAAAAGCGAGAAGGAGATGAAAAAAGAAATGAAGAGACTCGAAAAAGAAAAGCAAGAGCGAGAAAAACGCGAGAAGAAAGCCAGAGAAAAGGAAAAGGAGCGTGAAAAGCAATCTAAAAAAGGTTAGGTTCTTCTTCTAATCTTTAAAATATTATAATTCTGTGAAGAAGGCGTTATCAACGTGTTGCGCTATCATGATGTCATCTCGTTCAATTATAGAGGTTACGGCGAGCGCGTACGACGACGCGCGGCAATTACACTCTCCCACCATTCAAATGTATTATTGTTGCCATTACATCACTACAGACCTTGGAACATTATTCATTTATCTAATAATCGAGGATAAAGCACTGGAACATACAGTGTACTTCGAGCGTTGTTATCATTGGTGATTACTAATTAGTCAATTCAAATAATTCACTTGTAGAATACTGAAACGAGTTCTAAAGCGATTATTGGAAATAATAGCGATATAGTTTGTTGTAATGTATTTGTTTCTGGTCCAGTTCAATACTATTTATTGAAGGATACTTTGCTTGTGTTGAATTTACGAGTATGTTTATTTATTCTAGATTATGTATTGTATATTATCATTACATTTATAAAATAGACTCATTTAAAAAATGTCAGACCTACATTGTTAAAAATATGTAAAAATGTATATAGATGTCGAATTCTTGCATACTCGTTCAGTTTGAATTCTTAATGAACCCCTAGAAACTATGAAACTAAAGCTAAGGAACTCTTGATTGAAAATAGTTACATTTTAAATAAAATAAATAGATGTTTACGTGACTTGAGGTCCTGTGTCGTCGCTAAGTTTTATAACTATATAAAATATGAAAAATACACGCTTAAAATTAATCTACGCCCTTAAATTAAAGCACTTTAACGATCTGCATTAAAACAAGAGCGGCGTGCGTGCGCGCGCGCAACTACTGAGTGGTTTAGTACTTAAATCATCATTACTTAAAAACAAAAAACAGCTTATTAAATTTTAAAAAACTTAAACTCTACATGTTCTGCATACTACCAATAAACGCATCGTATGGTAATAAACAAAAGCGTTTTCTCTTTCAACTCCATTTGCAATTGTTTACGAATACAAGCCCCGCCGAGTGGCTCGTGACTGTGCGCTTGCATCAGTTTTGTCGTCTTGGTCGAGCAGTTGCGAACCACCTTTCATTTCCTGCGTCGCCTTTTTGACTGTCTCAGCTAACGACGACTAACGCGGTACAACTTGAAGCTGGGTTAACGCAGCTACATTACTTTGTTTCCTGTTTACTGTTGACTTTTATAACAAACTATCATATTTATAATATAAATACTACCCGTATTTATATTATGTAATACCTAAATAAATCTGTTATATTCCAGTTTATGTTTTGGTTGTGACTTATCAGGTTCCACTTTACTAGCGACCACCAGACCGATGTTGGACCTCGTCTGACTGTTTGAGTACTGCATCACAGGTCTGTCGGACTTGAGGCAAATATATTGACATAATTACCACACTTGCAATGAAACAGGTTTATTTTTATGTGTAGGTATATATATATATATATATTTATTATACTTGTGGTCCCGTGCGGGGTTGCGCCCGCTTGAAATACAAAAATTAATAAAGAGATTATAACTGTTACGGCAATTAGCAAATTTGTCGAAACTTGAAGTACTTTAAATTGACATTACTTTTTTATTTATAACCCGATTGTAATGAAATAAACCCTATGTATTTTCGGAAGCTTCGGAATATAATAGTGAAAACCGCATCGAAATCCGTTAAGCAGATTCTGAGATTAGCGATTACAAACGCACAGACATACAAAACTTTTAAAAAACGTTTTGGGGGGTTCTATTATGTTAATAAAGGTACCCAATTACCTTTTTTTTAAATATCTTCCAAGTACAGACACCGACCCTCTTACGATTTTATTATAAGTATAGATGTGTAGATTATTTATTTAAATTACTATATATTTACTTGCTATGGAAATATATTTAACTAGTGGGCGCGCGCAGCTTCGCTTGCTTATTTGGACCCTTAGGGGTGAATTCTAATAAACCATGAAACATGTGTTCAATGAAATATTTTTAAGAGTCTGAGTTTAAAATTTTATAAAAATCGGTGGCCATTTAAAGATTTTTCCATACAAACTTTCATCCCCTTTTTTGCACCCTTAGGCGGAGAATTCTAGAAAACGATGAAACACGTATTCAATTAAATACTTTTAAAAATCTAAATTTCAATTTTTATAAAAATCGGTGCCGATTTAAATTTTTTCCAAATTTTCAACCCTTATTTCACCCTTTTAGGGTTAAAATTTTTCAAAATCCCTTCTTAGTGGATGTCCAGATTACGAAAGTAAACATCTGTCTAAATTTCACGTTTCTCAATTAAATTTCAATCATCAGCGGTTACGGCTGTGCGTGCGTCTTACCTCAGTCGGCGAGGACAAGTCCTTTTATGTATATAGATATTCTAAATTTGTTTAACAATGACAGAAAAGCCTTCTTAAAATGTATGCGTTTTCAAGTAATAGGGCGTTTTACAGCCTCACTGTTGATGAAGCTTGTTGTGTGCGACCTTCATTCCTGTACACACGTTGCTGCCTGTTGGCGAGCGTTACACAACAAGACTAGAAGTGTAAATTGCCGGATTACAGACCGATTATTATTCTAGGCATTCTTCAGAGGATCACACTGAGATGAAAGACTGGCCTTGTCTTTATGTTAAAATATGTCCATTATGGAATGAAATCAGATCATTGAAATATTGATTCAAGATTGCTACTATAATTTACATCCATCATTTGTTCATTGAGTGACACTCACCAAATGAAATATTACAATCTATTTTAGGTTTAGGCGTGATGCCTGATATTTTTAGATGAAGGGTCGGCGGTTTCTCTTCCAGGTGTAAGAGGGAGGCCGACATCCGGTGCATTTGTTATTATAGCATGCGTACTAATCTAGTATACATCTCTTATTCATTCCGTTTTAAGTAATAGATACAATCTTGGAATGTCGTACTTTCCGTTATTGATGGTGCTATCTCGCAATTAGTTACAGTGTCGTACGTAAGTAATCGAAACATTCGTGGATATTAAGTGACTATTTAGTATAATAATTATAATTTCAATTTTTAATTATATACCTACTAATAAATTGCTGATATTTTCCCGATATTTAGTGCGAAATTTAGAGCCAGTTTCTAATTATTTATTTATTTGTCATATTTTAGTGATGTTCTGCAGAAGGTAACGACCGAGTGACATTGAGGTGACATAACTGATATCGAAGGCATGCAGACGTCCCGCTCTAACACGCGACATCTGATCTTGCGATGAGAATACTTTTCACTTAGTTCACTTTATAATTGAACTTTTAGTACTGCTATCCGTATTTCAAATTAAAATTTTATTTAGTATATATTATCATTTTGACATGATTTCCTACAAATCTCATATCTGTATATTTAATGTAATGTAGGCTGATTGATATTGATGAAGCGACTGAGAGGTCGTTACCTAATTGTGGCCGTGTGAAGCAGTTGTCCTGTTACAATTGCTGGTAGGAGGAGCTTTGTAAAGTGCGATAGGTGACGTCATTTTGTGAATACAATCTGAGTATTTGAGGAGGTTATCTAATATTATGTATATATGTATATCTTCTCCTTGTGCTCCTCCCCCCCGCTCCGCAAACTCAGATACGTATAATACGGCGAAGACCACAGAGTGCAGTTAATGTTTTGATTACATTGTTTACTAATGACAAACACTCGGTAAACAGGTATTATGTTTATTTTGCTGAAATGCCAGTTGTACGTATCTAATTGAAAGGATGACTCATTTCGGATTTTAAAGCTTCAATTTTATGATTATTTAATAATCTTGAAATATTGTGACATTTCTAATATTTTATATTCGAAGCCCGTCTTCAAGGGCATTTATCTCGAGATCGCGTGAAGGCATCATGCTGAAATTGTTCAGGTCTACGGTCCCTTGCAGCTTGTAGCACACGCGTCGCGTCGCGGTCTCGAGGTTAGTTGGTTGCTACTCGCTGGTGTCGTCAGCTGTCGTGAAGGTCGATGACGTCAACTGGAGTCACCTTGTACTTTCGAAATGAACATATATTTGACTACAGTCAGATCTACGTATTGTATATCAGGTTATAAGTGATAAGTAAATGATAATGTAAATGAACACTTGCACTCGATAGCGCGCGGTGCCCAGTGATGTCAGTGAAACAATACGTTTCGAACAATTGAATGGTCCTAGTACAGAAGCAATGCGTTCATAGGATATCAAATATGTCAAGAGCACTCACGCTTATCTCGAGGTTAGCATTACACATATCTGAGTCGTTCGATTCTAAACTGGTACAGCTACAAGTGCATGCGCGCGCTTTATCCCTTTGCACGCTAACTTTAACTTGCTTTTACTTCTGGTTGTGATTTCGTAGTCATCCTGCTCTCCCTAAATGACTGGTGCAATGGGTTCCAGGGTGCTTTAAAAATATATAATGAAACAGAAGAGGTGACTATGAAATCGTTGTGTACAGTAATATATTAGCTAGGCTACAAAAAATTAATAATTAAAGAAATTTACTGTGATATTTACTTTTTGGATGAGACCTATATAACAATTGTTTTATTATTGTTTATTATTATAAGATACTAGCGGACCCGGATGCGGCTTCGCCTGCTTGAACTGTAGGAATATTTATTAAATATATTGATAAAATTATTTTCAGTTATGAATAGAATTAGTAAGAAAATATAAGCCTAAATAATTAAAAAGAATAATAAGTAGAGACATATTATTAGAAAAAGTATCTGAGTTATTGAAATGAACCAACAAAAGAAGTAAAAGTACCTAAAGTTTTCATTATATAGATATCGACTCTATGAAATAATTAAACATTTTTCTATATGTAATAGGTTAATTTTTGCGAGCAATATCAAATAAAATAAGAAGAGAACCAAAGTGTAGTTTAAATTAATTATAAATAGCAAATAAAAATTACATAAAACTTAACAATAGTTCGAGAATGTATGAAAATTTATAAAACCGTCAACGTCATCTGCCCGTTCGCGTCGATCATATAGGTCACACCGTGCCGCCCGAAGGCCAGTGACATCTCCTTAATTATTATTTATTAGAATGTTATACAGTAAACTATAACTTCAATCTAGATGAAATGCTAATAGTGACTGTTATATTTATTTTCATAAGGATGAATATGAAAATGTCGCGTTAACGGTCGCGTAGCGACGGTTGTTATTATCATGGCAGAATAAATTGCATGTTAAATTAGAAATAAGTATTTTAATATATTAGTATATATATGTAATATAATGTTATATAGCCTATAGCACTTCTGAAGAATGCAGCGTTCATACAAAACAAAAACAATGTAAATCGGACCAGTAGATCCAGAGATCTTAGCGTTCAAACAAACAAACAAACAAACTCTTCCGCTTTATTATACTAGTATAGATTTATATTAAAAGATATTAATGATTTAATATTTTTGTTTATCAATATGTATGTATAATTTACATTTATAGAATACTGCGATTGTCTCTGACACAGGAAGCAGCGAGCGCTCCCCTAGTCTAATTCCTTCGACCTAGAACACACTGTAGTCTAATTGACCATCTCTATTAAACTTCCGCGTTTCGTTGCTACGCTTGACAAGTTGCCGCTATCTGTTAAATTATACTTAAAATTGTTTCACTTTTTAACATGCTATTATTGCATTTTTAACTCTTATGTTTTTAAATCTAAAAGAACATATGTTCGATGGAGCAAACACCTCCGGTAGCTACCAGCTACCTACTGGACGGATGCAGGAATCTCGAAAATGTTTATGCTCTCATGTGTGCTCCTGTTGCCACATCTGATGTTCGTCAATCGCCGCTTACAATATGTATATAGATGCTGGAATGCATATACAAATATCGTTCTGTACATTTAGATATTTTTAAATAAGTGTTTGAAATAGCAATAGTAATAATATTTTTTTTTAGAATGTAGTTAAAAAAGAACTTTTTATAAGTAATTCTAACTCAAGTTTAAGCATTAGGTCAATTTAAAAGAAAATGTTAATTACTAAGCTGTTCCATAAACAGACACGTTTGTTTTACGTGTAATACGTGTATGTTCATAAAATTGGCGATGATCGCATCAAGTAGGAATAAAAGAGGACCCAAAATTAGTTCTTGTTAAATTTTTCAATGTTAATAAGGAAGTATTTTCGACGTCCGTACATCATGTAGGCTGATAAGAATGTAGAATTCAAAATTGAAAGTCACAATGAAACAGAATGCCTCTCATTTGTGAAAAACGAAGCTAACTTCAAATGGTTTACTATAAAGAGAAATTTCAAGTTTTCGAGCGCAGTCAGTGGTTTTAAAAACAGAAACTCACCAGTTAAAATAGATTTCCTGAAAACTAATATAAATCGTTACATTCGGTTATTAGAGTTCATATAGAGAACCTATTGTGTTTCCGTCTCACTCCGTGCACTCCAACGAAGGGCCGGTCGCTCCCGACGCGCGTCATCCTGGTCATCTGGCCGCCTTACGTAATCGCTCTCACTGTGTACGTCGGCTCGCCTCAGCCTCCAAGCCTCCTCCATGCCTGAAATCAAATGAAACAAGAAACGAGTGATTTCTAATGTCATCATAAAAGTTACAAATTACATATTATTCCACACTTGAGAAACGCTATGCCCCCAGAATTTAGCGTGAAGCTAATTTAATCTTTTTTATTTTAATATTGGAAAAAAAAACTTAATTATACTATACTACTCTAATATCATTAGATTAAACACGGTTTAACTGCTTGAAGCGTTTTATATGAGAATAAGCTTAATAGCTCTCTGTCTAGTAGAAGAAAGGTGTTTGAAGTACATTTATGAATATAAGTAATAGTAATCATCTAGAAAAAACCGAATACTGATTCTACTAAATAAAAACTGAAATGTAGTTTTTATAGTTTTGCCTTTTTATAATCTATTGTATTTTGACCTTCATCGCACCGTTTCGCTCAACCCACTATTGCTTATCTTTTCATGTCCTTTAATTTTCCTCAAATGTTAGTTAAATACGAATGCAAATTATTCTACATTTAGTGATGTGGAATGATGTCATCTCGTTATCTTATGCAGCTCAGGAGCGCTCCTAGTCGGAGCCCTTATCAGCTTTAGCAGATCTTTAATCAAATACCACTTTCTCTCGTATCGGGGCTACCACTACTACTTCCTCTGATCCTTGAACATTTTTCATTTACACTTATGAATATAAACTATGTGCGTAGTTTCGTAAATGAATGTTGTTGTTTCCACTATAAATATTCTATTAATGAAATAATTATAATTATAAACAAATCTAAGCACAGCTGTCTGTACAATAAATATTATATTCCAGTACCCAACAACGTAATATATATAATGATTACTCCTATAGACCCCCTATAGACCACTGAACGATCACAGACAATATTGTGTCTCCCTACCTGTTGTGAATTTATTGCTACTGTCAGTGTGTCAGTGATTGGTAAGACGCCACAAATCGAGATTTACTGAATCATTTAGTTTTTTTTACATTTTTTTAGCTTCACGCTGATGTCACGCTATCCCTCACACAACAGGCAGAGGGAACTTCGTGTTAAAACCCTCCGTTCCCCACTTTCCACCGAATTCTGGAGGCATTGCGTGTTGAGTGGCGGGCTCAGGTTACCCTTGTAAAACACTTGGCTTTGGCACTTGGCTTCACACTGTATCCCACTAGTGTTAAGACACTCCGTTCATCATTTTCTGCCGATTTCTGAAAGCCTTGCGTGTCGAGTGGCGGAACTCAACGCCGCGCTATGCCTCGACACCAGTCCGCGAGTGGCCGCAAACGTCCTTGTTATTTGTTATAATTAAATACATTTTAAATACAAATTTAAAACGTCACACTAAATGTTTTCTTGTATCCAAAATGGGTGTTGGTAGAGCACAAGATTACCTGTTACCAGTAGTTAGTGAGTAGTGCTTCCTGCCGCCGCGGTCTCCGGAAGGCGGAGTGAGGAAGCGTCGCGCGTGACCGGCTGTTGCGCGCTGCCTGCACTGAGAGACTTATGCTACAGTCGTAAGGCTGACCTATTTCACTATTTACGAGTATCGTCAATTATTCGCCGCTCCACTTTGTGAGTTGTATATAAGTTTTAATATTAACTCGTTTTAACTTATAGGTTTTAACATTAAGTCAGATTAGAAGAATAATTATTCTTTTTTGTTCTAAATATAAATTTACATATAAATTATATTACTACAGGTATTTAATATTTATGTAAGATTCTCAAACAGCTAGGCAGTTCCGCCAACGGTTTGTGAGGCGTACTTTACTTCGTTCACTGAGTTATTATTGTCAATTCCTATCACATTCTCTTTTGTTATAATTTAAAAGTAAAACAAACTATGTTGTTAAAGAATAGTGTGTTTTATAGCAGTGTAGTAGCCATGCCCATAGAGCAAAGTCCTGCCATAGATAATATTAGTATCGAGGCCGTCGTGGCGCAGCGGCACAAGGCAAGGCAGGCTCGATCCCCACTCGAGGAAGTGAAATATTTATTTACGTTTATATTTTCATTTCTTCGCTATGGTGTCCAGGCAAAGCGCGGCGTTGAGTTCTGCCACTCAACACGCAATGTCTAGAATTCGGCAGGAAGTGGGGAACAGAATGTTTTAGCACTAGGTTCCTTCTGTCTACCCTGCTGTGTGCGAGATACAGCATGAAGCTGATTTTTTTTTGATAATTTAATTAGCATACCACGATATTCAATAATAAAAATAATACCTGCAGATTTTTTCTATTTATGACATATTTCAAATGAAATCTCTATACATAATTATTACACATTACTACATTACTTTTGGACTACATTTTTTCGAAATGGTGTAAGAATACGTAGCATACGAATGGTGTAAGAGTACGTAGAGTCACCTTCGTAATAATTATTTAGCACAATGCTTATAGTTTTGTTGATAATTTACTTTGAAAGGTTATTTCGTAACGTCAACATTCCGGCGTGCTCTGTCATACACACGGCGTCCGCGCGGTTGCGACACCGCGCACCTTCTGTTTCATATCGACTGTCATTTCAAAACATTCTCAGAAAAATAAACTGGAGTACGAAAGTATTTCACAACTGCAGGGACTCGGTAGATAAGCAGCCACGCGCTTCTTCCTTCTTCGTAGGATATACGGAGTCAGCTTTGTTGATCGAATCCGCAATGACAGGTACTGGTAAGGATGTCACGGTGAGAATTAAGAAGCGCTCAGCTGGCTTAGGCGCGTCGAACAAATTAGTGATGAAAGAATGGCAAAAACGATTTATAAAGAAAAAGTGATCGATAAGAGAGGTAGGAGACCCCGATTGCCCTTCGTAAACACAGTCTCAAAGATGCAGGAGGAAGGTCACCGGAGATAATGGAGGACCACCTCGCTAGGGTTACAGCGTGAAGCTAGATTCCACATTCCACACCTGCGACTCGCCGTAATTCGCTTCGTGAGACTATCTCGCATCACACAATACGAGTTTAATACAGCCTACTTCTATTCACTAATTACTTTTTATTGGAATCTTCAAATACAACAAGTTTTTTAATCTCTTTAATACAGAAAATAAAATTAAATCATAAATTAAATCTTTTAATTAAATTAAGGAGTGTCTTAACACTAGGTGCATATGTACCGTTCTAAGCATAACAAAGCAGTAGACGCGTAGTTGTGTACACAGACCAGTATACAAGAGTCACTACGACTGCAAACATTCAGTCCGCGGCGCTGGTTCGCATCGGGTAATGGCGGCGTTGTGTTTCGCAACATACAATTTCTCGAAAATATGGAGACATATATATGTGACAGTTCATGTTGATCATAGAGCAATGGTACAGAATTTACTGAATGACTGTTTAATTAACATTGACCAACAGAGACCGCCCGTCTGGTCTGCCAAACCCTTGCACTTTCGATATTATATGTATAATCCTGTAAGTGTTATTATTTTATCGCATCACTGTACATTCCTGGAGGCAATATAATTATCGAATTCATGAATGGGCAAACTGTCTCTTATAGACTTAAGGCACATTGCGGACTAGAAAAGTAATAAAAAACTTAAATCAGAACAACGCGGGGGCCTTGAACTATAAAATTTCAATGAATGCATCCGGTGTTTAAACAGTAGTAGCCATTTAATTCATATAAAAATTTGAACATAATATATAGGAGCATTCCTGATTCGTCAGGTCTTCGTCTATACTCGGATCGCGGAGAAGTCAGATGACGTCCCCGTAAAACCGTTCAATATGCCACTCGAAGACTTCGACTTTTTAAAAAAGGTCCTAAAGTAATAATTTCACACATTGTCCAAATATTCTGTTTGTTTCCAAAACGGGTAAATGGTCACCAAGTAATGTCTTGCACGGAAATTTATATTACTATCGAGAATCTGACTCCACATTAGTTGCTGTTATTTTACAGCAATAGTAAGGCCGTCGTGGCACAAGGACGAAGAAGGAAGAGGTGATCCCCCTCTACAGTAGTACAGTCCGGCAAGGCAAAAACATTTTAGGAAACGTAATTTAGTGACCATTTATTTATCCATTTTGGTAAACGTTTCAAATTACTAGTACAGTATGTACTAAAATAGGTACATTTTTGGGTGGCGTTTAATCACCGTCTTTTAATATTGTTTGTTTCTGTTTCGGTATCAGTCTACTTGAGGCTTGACTGTGGACGGGACTGGTTGCGGGTTCGTTCCCACTCGAGGATTTAAAATTTCCTTAAATTTATATTTTTATTTCTTCGCTCTGGTGTCGAGGTAAAGCGCGGCGCTGAGTTCTGCTAATCAACACGCAATGCGTCTAAAATTCGGAAATGAAACGCAAACATTGTGATATTGAGTTAAAATAGTAGTAAAACGAAGCCCCGCGTGAGGCGCGCGCAGAGATCGACAGATAGTGCCAGTCTCATTGTGGAGGCAGAGGTACCTAGTGTTAAGACACTCCGTTCTCCGTTTTCCACTGAATTTATGTTTCTAGGCAAGTTGTGTGGCAAAACTCAACGCTACGCTTTGCCTCGTCACCAGAGTGAATTATGAACATATTAAAAATGTAATTTCCTTAAGCGAGGACGAAGAACGACCACCAGTCCCACATTTGTGCCCGTGCGCCTCGACTGGCCTCAATATATATAGCCCAAGATCCCAGACCCGTCAGACTTACGTCATTTTAGCAAAGCTGGTATTTTGACTATTAGTCTAATATGTAGTTAAGACAGTATGCCTACTCACTAACTTGAAAGTGGGGCCCTTTCAGAGGTATATCTGTGTCTGGGAAGATGATTGAGCCATCGGATTGGTCAGGGTGCTTATGAGGAGTGTTAAAGTAGTCCGTAAGTATTATATTTAAAATTAAAAGTTTAAAGTCATTTGCCCCAATTTAAAACAACCTTTAGGACCTCCTGCCAGACGCAGGAGTAAAAGCCCCCATAATGGGTCTGGTAATAATTATTATATATAGGATTTTACATTATTCTTAAAAACATATTTAAAAACGGGCGTTTCTACTTTAACATAGCTGGAGGTGTACCTTAAGTTGGCGCTATATCCTCAAAATTTACTGGGACCCTGGGATCTCGTCTAATATACATATACTGAATCGACCGCAACTCTCAGAGCTTACTGTACAATGTAACACCGCCACGTAGACCGACCTGCCTCGCGCGACTATTAGTAATGTCAAGAGTGACGTTTAATATTTAAGCAAAAGATGCAGTAAAGTCTCGAGTGAGGCTGAGAGTGGGCGGCCTTGGCCCGCGTCGACGTATAAGGAAAACGTAAAAAGATAAGGGCGAAGTAAGTCTCGAATGTTATTATAATATCTGCAGCTTATTATTGACTACTATATATATATTTTGGTAGAGTAAAGTGATTGTAATTAAACAAAGTAAACTAAAAAAACTACCTATTACCCTAAATTACGCACTATTTTTATGTGTAAAAGTTATGTCGGTACATTACTCTTGTTCTTTTAACACAATAATTGATTATGTAAATAGAAAAACATAATAATTTTAAAATTAGATTAACATAGATTTGACCATCCTTTAACACCCTGGCATTTCTTTTTCTAATATTTTCTACAGAAATTTCTCCTCTACAGCTGCATTATATGGGTAGATTAAGTAAAACACTTAACATTCAATTATGTTAATCGAAAATATTATGTATTACTAAAGTATTGAGATGATTCCTTTTCCGATGTAATTAATTTTTAGCAAATGATAATTAATAACGCATCAATATGTTTAGAATTCTGTTTCTATTTTCTCAAATATAAATTTCTTGATATCTTTAAATACGTGTTATGATAGATTGTAGCGTTATTATTAATTAAAAAATCATTTCACACTTCGTTCTTTCGCCAAGAATTGCCATGTAACAAAACAAACAAACAGTCATGTAATTAAAACGTTTCCAAATTCTTTTTTTGGCCGAGAATGTTGCCAGAGCGCCATCTATTGTGCTAACAATTAAACTGTCACCGTTCGATCATTGTTAAAACATACCGTTTTCTCAGTATAAATAATCAAAAACAATATTTTGCTAAAGTTTTAAAATTAATAATATTTCTCCCGAAGTAATTAATGCTTAACAAATAATAACTTGTTGTGTTTTATTAATTATCAAGATTCGTTAGTACTTACCATTTGTTGTCAACTGTTGAAAACAAATGTTAAGTAAAGTAAGCAAAAATTGGTACATCTGTTACAGATGTACCAATTTTTCATCGAATAATTCGAATCCGCGTCAATTGCAAACCGTCTAAATGCTTTCACTAATAAGCCATACGTCCTTATCAGACAAAACTTTTATTAAACTGAGGTTCACTATGTAGTGTTTGTCGTGGTGCAGGGTCACACGGTGTGAGTATAAAATCGACTGGTGGTGGGTTCGATCCCCATTCGAAAAAATGAAATATTTATTTAAATTTATATTTTCATTTCTTCGCTCTGGTGTCGAGGCAAAGCGCAGCGTTGACTTCCACCACTCATCAGAAATGCCTCCAGAATTTGGCGAAAAATGTGTAACAGAGTGTCTTAACACAAGGTTGCCTCTGTGTCTTGCTGTGTGCGAGAGACAGCAATATCGAATCGAACGAAGGAGGACAAAACGTTTTTAACATACTTATTTGATTTAAATTTTTCTACGTAAAATTTAGAGAAATGATATTGGCACAATCAGTTTGGCATGGTAGCTTGAAGTCAATTTCGTAAAAGACTAATGTGCTTAATGAAAACTGACTTACTTAGAGTAGTCAGAGAGAACGGAGCGTCAAACACTACGTCTCCTCATGCCTCTTTCGCCTCGTCCACTGTCATCAACCTCTTCATACATGCCCTCCGGGGGATCCTCATGCTTTTTACGTGACCTTCCTCAAGTATCTTTAATATTGTGTTTTCGAAGGTCAACCGAGGTCTCCCCCTACCTCTCTTACCACTTGTTTTCGGAAGCTTGCCAGAATTCAATAGAGAAAACCGCATCTAAATCAGTGAAGTCGATTCCGAGATTAGCGATAACAAACGCACAGACAAACAGACCAAACATTTAAAAATTATTGTTTTGGGTTCTACTGGGTTAATAAAGGTTTCCAATAAAATTTTTTTTTAAATATCTTCCAAGTAGGTACAGACACCGATCCTCTTACGATTTTATTATAAGTATAGATATAGATTAAGAGTTTCTCAAGAATTGCTCACGCATAATCATATGGACGTCGTTCGTCGTTTCTCGGACACGGAGATACTCTACTACAACATTACAAACCTTACTCATACGAGTAAATACGTTTTTGTACCAGTTGGAGAAAGCCTGAATATAATCGAATACATTTAAGGGCTATCCCTTGGCTTTAAGTTACAAGTTGGAAGGAAGTAGCAGCAAACATACACTCGTTTTTTTTTATCTCATTTTTTTTATATTGAATAGGCTTGCATTTGACCGCATCAAGTCTGGTGAGCGTTGATGCGATCAACGGTGTGGCACGCTTGCCTAGCAGATACCTATTCACTCTGGTTTAGAAGACCCTCATATTGTATGTCTTAGGAAATACAGATGCCGGCAATGAGTTCCAATCTCTCGCAGTGCGGATGAAGAATGTAGCCTCATAGCGTTTCGTTCGTACGGTAAGAATTTCTACCATGTACGGATGGCGTGAAGCTGAAAGCGAAAGCGTGTGGCTATAACCGCGTCAGGTTGTGGATTCGTATCTCATTCGAGGAAAGTGCGGTGTTGAGTTCCGCCACTCAACACTTGTTAGGTGCGAGGTACAGCGTGATTGATTCAGTGTTATTGACTGGAAAGTGGTTAATCGTGCAGCGTATTTAAATACATTTGTGTTCGCTTTATCCCGTCCTGTCTTTCTATCAGACAGTGAAAGCTAATTTGATCCGAGCTGATGTAATTACCGCCTTCGCTATCTCCCGCACTTACCTGCCGCTCGTATTTATATGCAATTGGAACGAACCATATTGAGCGTCTCGTATAGACATTTTATACTACCTGAAATGAGGAAGTATGTGATATTACACATTTGAGCTCTACTACTAGGTGAACACCCACTTTAAGTTACGTTCCGCGGGGAAGTGCGAATGTTCCTCGGGGCGTTATTGCGGATGTATTCCTTAGACAGCCCGTGGCGTCTCCGTTCACATACTGTAAGCAGTACTGGTTGTTTATCGAGTCCCCCGCGCGAGCTCGTGTGACGTTGCAGCCGCCCACGGCGCGAGGTCTGACCCATATTCCGCAATTGCGGTAATAGCTAGTTGACCCCCGTCGCCCGCAACGCCTCAATTCAATTATGGGTCACGTTCTACAATAATTGCTATATATTATTGTTTCAACTCTTAAACTTTTTTATACAGGTGGAAAGTATGTACGGATGGCGTCAAGTTGGATTTAGTATTTTCATTTCTCCGCTTTAGTAAACAAGGTAATCCGTGGCTTTGAGTTGAGAGAATTAAATATGAAAAACAAATCAATTTCCAAAACACTTAAAATATGATTTATTTAATGCAAACTAAGATTATTAATCCATTTTAGGGTTCCATTTTTTTCCTTTTAAGGTACAAACCTTAAAAGAAAACGGAACCCCCATAGGGCATTTTTTTGTTTGTCTGTGAAGACCATTATACTTCTGATATCAGTTATTCAGGATTACAGGTTTTTGCAGCACAGAAATGAAGCTTCTAATACAACGCTATCAAACGATAAGAGCATTTATACATCTTTTTTGCTTCATTTAGTATGAAATTTGCCGCTTAATTCCCGTATACTTAAGTTAATTTTATTCGCCGCATCATCAAAACCTATGAGGTATTTCCAAATCACAATTCTGAAATAGGTGCTGACTCGTCTATGGGCGAGTCCGACTCGCGCTTGGACGGTTTTTTCTTAAATACACTTAAATAAACATTCGTATATTGTGCGTTATTTGAAGTTGCATAGCCGCACGGGGGCCGCTAGTTGTAAATATATTTGCATTTATGGTTTACTTACATGAGTGACTTGCCGAGGCTAATCGAGATATGTTCGACGCACTTCGACTGACGCTACAATTTGTGGCAGTTTCTCTCGATGATTAATGAGCTAGCCAACGAGGTACCGACTGGACTGATCGATCTCGTCAGGCGCGTGCTCTGCTATTCGCGTATTGTGCCTTTCTTTTGTTTAACCTAACTTTAAAACGTAAATATAAAAGAAACTAGAGGTACTAACCACTACCATGGTTGTTACAAATGTTCTTTCTTTGGCGCCCATTTTTTGCAAAATTTCACTTTTACTAATCTTTTGTTTAAAATATACATATATTTGTAGAAAAAATGTTTTACATTTTGTTTCAATTCCTAATTTCTGCATATTGATTGTGTTTGATATGGATACGTAATGATGTACTGCACTCTAATCTTAGATCATTTTACTTATATTGCTATTACTACTCCATTACTAATTTGCTATTATTATAACTTAGTTGCATATAAATTAGTTTAGAGGTGTGTCTACAACAGTGACGCGTCTGGACTGAGACGGCTTACTCTTTGCGTTTGCTATTTGCCTTTGCCTCCTCAATGAAATAAAATTTCTACTTGTGTGTAAAATGGTTACGAAAAATTATACGTGAATTATAATTGTGAAATGAGTTGACACACATGCATAGATTACTTATAATTAGTAATTATTGTATTTTTTAGCTTCACGCAATACGTGTATCCAGTAAATAGGGTAAGCAGGGAACTTAGTGTTAGGACATTCCTTTCCCATTAAGTCACTTCCGTGTCCCACTTCCCACCCAAGCTTTGCCTCAATTATTACCTGTAAAAGTAGGTATATTTAGGTGAAAAAGACTTTAAAAGCAGTGGAATTGTGTCAAATTTGAACGGTTGCTTGTAGGCCTTGATTGGAAGGTATCTAGTGTGTAGTGTTGTTATTGAGTGATACAGGTCACTTGTTGTACTTACGTGGAACCTCTGAGTACGTTGCAAACATATAGACGGTATGGGTTTTATCGTGCTTAAAAAAAACGTTAACCGCTTTCGATTTCTAACAATATTATATATTCACTTATTCCTTTCTTCCAAACGATATTCTATTTCTTATGATTTACCTTAATAAGAAATATGCCAAATATTACTTACTAATGTTCAGAGCAAATATTTCTTATAAATACCATGGTAGAAGAAACCTAGTTTTAACTCGCACTGTTGAAACACCGTGTGTTGAGAGGTCGAACTCAACGCCGTGGATCGTCTACCAGAGCGGGGGAAGCAGAACAGAGTGGGAATCGAGCCTAGAATCGTCGCGTTTATAGTCAGATTCTGAAGTAGCGTCACGATGCCCTCACCGCGACAGCTTCAAACTCATATGCTATAAGAATAGGTACTCCCTGCTGTGGCCGCCCAGAGCTCATTGTCCGTATAATTGAGTCCGTGTTGTGGGCTACGTATAAAAAATGTAAAATATACATATATGCACTGTGCACAGGAGCTGTCTACTTCTGATACGGCTTCTACATCTGTTGCAGTACTGCAACTTCAGCACATCGTCTCATGATACAAGTACGAGCAAAGGTGTCAATTTCTATAATACGATAAACATATTGGAATAACTTGAACTAAGTATTCATTTTTTATTATTTATTGACAGAAATGAATGTTTAAATATTACAAAAGTATAATAATCGGGTCGCAGAGCCGGCGCAGGTGTCCGCGGGGCCTGGCGACACGCGCATGGAGTACATACCTGCGCCGCCGTGTCCGCTGCGAGGGGATCCCGACGTTGCTCTAAATATAGCCGTACCTTTTGCCTCGCGCCAGCTGGAATTCCAGCGGCGTGCTGCGCGTGTACAGCACGCCTGCCGACGCTTGTAGATACTATGCAACCCTGAATTATTATTTAATACACTGAATTACGTTCGTGTTTTAATATAATATATGATTGCAATATATGAAACTTGTCATTTTTTAACATACTGCCATAGATGGCAATAGTCCCATACAGTCAACAGATATCTGCTTAGAATCGTTTGAAGCTAACAGATAATCCAAAATGACTGCAACAAAATACTGTCAATAATAAACAAATAATGTGTAATAAAATAATAATTTTGTAATTAGTATAAATTGAGATATAGGCTACCGAGCACCGAGCTTTCAAGTTGATGAAACTGCACAGGTCTGTCGGTGTCATGTCGGTAGTTGAGGAGTCCGTCGGAAAATAAATATAATAGTCACTTTAAGCATTTCATATAGATGGAAATTATAGTTTACTGTATAATAATTTAATAAATAATTAAGGAGATGTCAGTGATTCGGAATGACCTAGCCTACGAGTGGTAGGTATAGTATGACCGACGCGAACGGGCAGATGACTTTGATGGTTTTGTAAATTTTTATATATTTTCGAATTACTGTTAATTT
Organism: Heliconius nattereri; assembly: GCA_013403645.1. NCBI lineage: Eukaryota > Metazoa > Arthropoda > Insecta > Lepidoptera > Nymphalidae > Heliconius > Heliconius nattereri. The sequence goes on along the minus strand of JAAIXI010000248.1, from coordinate 122,120 downwards.
TTATTTAATTATTTGCTGCTTATTACTACTACTACTTATTAATTTATCTCAATTCGGTTATCTATACCGATGTTATACATTTAAAATATCGTAATTCGTACGCACAAATAATCATTTGGGATTTTATTTAATATTGTTCGCAAAAATTATTAATTATTTAATATAGAAAAATGTTTAGTACGCGCACACGGCAAACTTTAGGTACTTTTTCTAATATTAAGAATTTCCTTTAGTTACTTTTACTTCTTTTGTTCGTTCATTTCGGTTACTCAGATAATTTATCTAATAAGAAATCTCCACTTATTATTCTTTTTTAACTTAATTTAATTATTTAGGCTTATATTTTCTTACAAATTCTATTGAAAACGAAAATAATTTCATAAATATATTTAATACATAATCGTATAGTTCAAACGGGCGTAGCCGCGTCCGGGCCCACTAGTATTATTTAAATACTAGTGGGCCCCATATTATAAATAATGAAATGACGGTGTTTATATATGATAGGTAAAAGCGACTATCCGTTTTTATATACATTATTAGGAGACCAGTCAGTCTCCTTGCACGAAACCTGGGAACATGTAGTCGGCTTGACTACATGCTCCGCTGTGAGGCGTCGTCATAGATACCTTCGCGACAACGATGATCACGAGAACTTGAGTTTATTGTAAAATAAATACTAAGTTTCTTTTAGGGGAATTTTAGAACCGGAATTAAAAACAACTTACTTCAGTTCATCGTAATTATTTAAGGTCTATATAATGCTAGGATCGGCCACATTCTGTGCACTGGGCTAGGTCAGTTAAAGTTCAGTCTGCGCGTGAATTTCAAAACGTTCCACAGCTTCTTCAACATCAGTTACAATGATCACCGTGGCGTCAGCTGTAGGTTTAACGGGCTAGGAGGAGCAGCATTACAACGAAACACTTCGCTCAGCTCTATTACTACTAAATATTATTCGCTATGTATTTTCTGGAAAACATTTGATTCACAATGAATGGAGATTCGAACAAGTGAGAGTACAACAATTAGTAGCTTAACATTCCTTTTACAGGTCGTTATACTTATTTGTTGTACACACTGTGATTCTAAACGTACCACACACCGACTCGCTGTGGGGGACGGAGTGTTTCGACACTAGGTTACGGGATACGGTGGGAAGCTAAAAATATGACAAAATCACCGTCTTAGTGACGGTTAATTTCTATGAACTAAAGTAATAGTAACTAAAATAACTATATAAAACAGCACCACCGCCTTCACATATCATATTTGAAACATGAAACTAGCTTCAGCCTGTTGCTTGTTTGGATCCATAGTATTCAAAATGTTATAAATAGATAATAATATTGTAGACCGGTATCAGTACATCAGTGCAGTTACATACGAGATATCTAAAAAGTTGTAACTTGAGATGAAGATTCTATCGAAATTTATCGTACAAATAGCGACTCGCTCGCGGCTTCGCCCGTTTTAACTACTGAATTATTCATATAATGTATGTTTGCAAAGCACTTAAGATAATGTGAAAATTAATTAAACCCTAATGCAACCCGGATTTTCGTAGTTGCAATAAGATTTTCCAATTGTTTAAAAAAACACACACTTAAATAAATAACATAAACAAAAGAAATAATAAACAACAGACTACCTACTATTCTCTAAAATAAAATTACTTAAACAAAAAATGTAACCAACTACATATGTCGCGTGGAATTACATTATAAGTATTGGATAACTCCAAAATACGTGCAATCACTTCTAAATTTACTTTGCCGGGCGCAGAATTGAAGCATTCTCTCGTCCATCTCCGTAGTAGCTCCGAACGACATCAGGGCGTTGGTTCCCTGACTGTGGTCTCAGGGGAAAACCTGCTTTAGAGCAGACAGATGGAGGGAGGGAATTGGAATTGGACCCTTGGTTTCCTGTCGAGGTCCACTTTGTCGAGATGTCCTATTATTGCCACTGCGTTTTGTAATAAGACAATGCTTTATCGTTTCTAATATTGTACTTGTTACGTTAATGTAGTTCTTATACTAATACGAGTATATCGTCGTATATTTTGTGAGTAGTTGTTCTATAGAAGTTCCTCGCTGCAGAGCAGAGTCGAGTAGAAGCTTACTCGTATTAACTATACGACAATATTCTTCCTGGATTCCATCACAATAACCTAGCTGAGACGCGCAAGTCCCGCTCACGCGCGCGCAGCGTTGTTTAACTTGCTTGTGGTGTGTTGCAGGCAAGGTGGTGTGCGGCGCGTGCGGCGGCAAGTGCAGCGGCGAGGTGCTGCGCGTGTCCGACAAGTACTTCCACATGGCGTGCTTCACGTGCCGCACCTGCGCCGCCTCGCTCGCGCGCGGTGGCTTCTTCTGCAAGGACGGACACTACTACTGCCCTCAGGTCTGTCTCGTGTTCATTGTATGTTCACTCGTACTCGTACATATATAACAATGAAACACCACATGTTGCAGGATTACCAGCGCGCGTTCGGCACGCGGTGTGCGGCGTGCAACCAGTACGTGGAGGGCGAGGTTGTGTCTGCGCTCGGGAACACATACCACCAGAAGTGCTTCACGTGCGCCAGATGCAAGTCAGTACAACTTAGCAGTGGACTGCTGCGCTGATTTAGTTTAGGACTTTTTCTTACTTTTAATTTCTTTCCGAGTTTACAATAAATACATTAAACATTTAATTTTATTTTTCAGCATTATTATCTCGTATTTAGTAGAGTTGGCAGAGGGAACTTGAGGATCTAGTTTTAAGTCACACCAAAGCGAAGAAATGAATGGGAATCGAGTCCACAACGTCGCGTTTACAGTCGCACGCCCTCCATATATTTTATATTATAAGTTTGTTCTTTGAAATCACAAATTATGTGAATGGTAAATTTCTTTTGAGAGCCTAATCAATATTTGAATATTTTTTGCATTGAGAAGGGTCATACCTCCACACTACTATTTGGAATATACCACTACGCGTCTGTTCTATGCAATAAAATTACATTAAGATAAAAGTGATATATTTAAGACTAGCGGCTCCCCGCGGCTTCGCCCGCCTGAACTACATGATTATTGGTTTAATAAACAGAATAGCCTGACAGTCAAATTTGTTGATGTCAATGAATAATTTAATTTACTCGTTCAGAAACAGCCTTCAATGTCAAATTATTAATTTAGGTAAGGATTTATAATATTGTTTAATAATGTATTAATAATAATATTTAATAATTAATAAATAATGTTTGTAAAATAACTGTAATGATTGCATATTACAAAAACTACTCAAATCGAATCGAATAATCCAATATCGAAATCGAATCCAAAATAATGAATCGAATAACGAATCGAAAATATTTAATTGAGAACTTCCTTGTTTTGAAAGTTGGCTTAAAATACAGATTTATTACAAAAAAATAGAGATTTATTATAAGTATAAGTATAGATATGGATTGCTTTATATTTGCATGCAAACTCATGCCTCGAGTTCATTCAAATGACTATAACTTTTTTTTGATGAAACAGACTTTAAATGTTAAGCTAGGTTAAAACAAAGAAAATGGTGAAAGTTTCACGTAAATCGGTTCGGTACTTTCAGAGATTAGCGTGACCATACAGACAGACGGACAGACCGACAGACAAGAAATTTAAAAAATATATTTTTGCTTTCTATTATTCTTTTTAAGTGCCCCTCTATCCGTTTCAGTTGAAAATACTAAATGTACAAAATATTTGTAATGTTTTATTATATATAGAGATTTTCACTCTGAGGATTTGTATTTTGGTAATTGAACGTTTGCCCATGCGTCTCCATAGACGTGCGTTTCCGTCCGGTGAGAAGGTGACGTACACGGGCAGCGAGGTGGTGTGCGCGGCCTGCACCGCCCCGCAGCGCCACACGGCGCGCGCCTCTCCCGCGCCCCCCGCGCCCGCCTCGCCTGCCTCGCCTGTCTCGCTTGCCTCCCCTGCCTCCCTCGTGTCCGAGAGGCAGAGGAACGGGGACCAGAGACAGCCGGATCCTAATGGTGAGTTTTATCTTCTTACTACAATGTAAAAAGTAAAAAGTAAACAAATGAAAAAAAGGTTGTTTTAAAATAGGTCACCACGATTGATGGAGTTAACGAGTTAGCGGGGTAATCAGAGGGAACTCTACATAACTCTTTCGCCTCGTCCTCTGTCATCAACCTCTTCATAAATACCTTTCGGGGGATCTTCATGCTTCTTCGATGAACTATGCATGCTTCATCGAGAGTAGGACTGTTTCCGGATATATTTGAGTTGAATTTTTTTTGTGATTCCGTTGTTACTTTTGTAAGTTAGGTTTTCTATTTTGTTAAGTTTAAAGTTGATTTTTTCTTAATTTTTTTTTCTATAACCGCCTCGACACATTTACGAGTACATCCTACATAGTCCAAGATCCCTGAGATACCAGACCTACGTCATTTTAGCAAAGCTGAAATTTTGAAAGCTATTAGTCTAATATGTAGTTAAAACTGTGTGCCTACTCACTAACTTAAAAGTGGGGACTTTTCAGAGGTATAACTCTGTCTGAGAAGATGATTAAGTCATACTGGTCTGGGTGCTTATGAGGGGTTATGAAGTAGTCCGTAAGTAATATATTTAAAATTAAAGCTCGATAGTTTGACGTAGCTGGAGGTGTACCTTAAGTTGGCGCTATCTCCGAAAGGTCCCCACTTTCAAGTGAGAGAGTTATTGAACAGTTTTATTGTGCCTTGCGCTAACTTCCTCCACTCCCCATTTCCCACGTTACGAGCAGCTATCCTCTATGTATTTATGTGAACTACGCTACAATATTATAAAGCAGGTACATACCGTTTATGTTTCTTTTATGATGTCCTGTGATTTGTTTTTATGACTAAAGTTTATAAATCATTTTCAGCGTCGTGGCGTTTTAACGACTTTTGCCTTTAATGGCTTTTAAATCTTCAAGGTTTACTGTTTATTTTTTCACAAATGATATACATTGTTTGTTTCTTTGTTGGCGGCGTGGCAGAGTGCGCGGGTTGCGGCCAGGAGCTATCGGAGGGGCAGGCGCTGGCGGCGCTGGAGCGCCAGTGGCACACGTGGTGCTTCGCGTGCGGCGAGTGCGGCGCCGTGCTGGCGGGCGAGTACATGGGGCGCGCCGGCCGCCCCTACTGCGAGCGCGACTACCAGCGCCTTTACGGCGTGCGCTGCGCCTACTGCCAGCGCTACATCGCGGGAAAGGTGCTGCAGGTAACTACCTCCCTCAACAATTTAATATAGTCCAAGTAACGTTGTAACAATGAAAACAAATCTAGATACAAAGTGTAAAGCTTACCTATTTGCGACATATAAGTCTAATTAATTAGTAACAAAGAAAAATCAATAACAATACGATATCCAAATAAGTCCCGCAACAGGGGGTAGGAAGGGCAGTGATAGCAGTGATGGCGAAGAGGGCAGAGAGGGCAGCGAGGGCACATCAATGTTTTGTTGACATGCAGTAGAGCCATTGTGACTTGCGACAACAGAGCGTGTTGTGATCATACTGATTCATATACCAATTGTAAACTAGTATTGACTAATGAATGTTATTTATACGATAATAAAATAATCTTACAAATTAAATTACTGTTAAAAGATTTGCAAGATGTACCTATTATAAGTCTGGGTCTCCCCATATGATTGTCTGAAGCGCTAAAGTAACGCCCACTTACTACATACATTAACATTACATGTAACATGTGAACGTTCGTCATAAAAATAGTTCTTTATATCAATAACATAGTTGTTTCTATTTTTTAATTTGCTCAAATGTACAAAATAAATTTCGACATAGTTTGTACTTAAGTCCATTGTAAATAGGACATTATTCTTCGGATGAGTCGAAGTTGAGCTAGAAAAAACCTTTTAGAAGTAAAGTTTATTATTAGAAATCAATAAAACAATGTTGAATAAAAAAAATGAAACAAACAATGAAAAGCTCTGCCTAAGTAGGTCTATACCTCGTGTGGTATACGTGGTATGGCGTTCTTGGTGGTCAGGGTGCTTGGACTATTTCGTAGAGGGGCGATATCGAGTCCCGATACTACTGAAATTTTTACACGTTCAATAACTTTTCAAAAGTTTCCTAATGGAAACGAAGTGTCCTAAAACTAGCAATGTGTGGAATACAGCGTCAAATCTTTATTATGAAAAAGCACATAATAATATATAAAAAAATGATTAAGATTGGTTTGATGAGCGAGTGTTGTATGCGGTGGTTTCAGGCGGGTGAGAACCACCACTTCCACCCAACGTGCGCGCGCTGCAGCAAGTGCGGGGACCCCTTCGGCGACGGCGAGGAGATGTTCCTACAGGGCGCTGCCATCTGGCACCCCCGCTGCGGGCCCGCGCCCCACGCGCCCCTCACTCCCCACGACCTGGAGCACGCCTCCTCCGAGCTGCAGGTATAGCGGAGCAGATAGATACACTGTGTTGAGTTTTGGAGCTTAATGCTGGGCTTTATCTTCTTATTAGAACGTCGAAATGAAAATATTTTTTCCCCCTAGTGGGAATTGTATCCACAAATGTCGCGTATACAGGTAGACGCTTTGCTTCAGCGCCATGGCCGCCTCAACACGATGGCTTTTAGTTTACTTATAATATGACAAATCTGCTGTGAATATGTATATATATACATAATATTCATTAAATAGCTTGTCACTTACAAAAACTTTGAAAAAGACACAAAAAAGAAAAGGACCTCTTTTGTGTTGCATGTATCTGTGTAATCGACACAGACACTAGTAAATGTTATAGCGTAGTAAATTAGTATATTTTTTATTTATTGTTAATTTTATATTGCCTGTTTTGCTCATCTTTTGGCGGTATAATATAACTTTTAAAATTATTGCATATTTTTAATTATTTAATGTTTACATATTGTCTGAATTTGTTTTTGTTAATCTATACCGCCAAAGCTCGTAGTCACCCGCTGTTATCGACAATTGTCAATTGGCAATTGTCGGCTCGCGTCGACACTTGTCGGACACTATCGGCAATTGTCGACCTTCGTCGGCCGTAGTCAGCGGGCGGTGCGATGTGTGCGACCGTCCAATGTCTTACTGTTGTGCAGTTCTCGCTGCGCTCGCGCACCCCCAGCGTCAACGGCTCCTACTGCAGCCCCTACAGTAGCTTGACCAGGAAGGTCCGTGATTTTTATTTGCCATTTTTTAGTGAATTATTATTTATGCTCGTAATTTTCAACATATATTTCTTAGATTTTTATCGATTTATATTTTATTTTGCCATGCATTAAAATATCTGTTGGAAAGTATGATTTATAAAATTTTGTAAGTTTATATTTCATTTACTTGTTTAGTTGAATTTTCTGTTTAATAAATGTACCCTCGCACTCAGTTAGCATGTTAAAAATAAATGATCGTCAAATGCTACACGAGGCGCGGTGTACTTCACATGGGCGTGTGTGCGCAGTACGGCTACCGCGCCGTGTCGCCGGGGCTAGCGCTGCGCGAGTACGGGGTGCGCGACGGCGGCCGCTCACGCTCCGATACCGTGTCGCCGCACCGCATTACCACCTACAGCTACTTGGCCACGGAGCCCGCCTCGCTGCGCCGCCCGCTGCAACCCGCCGACCGCCCGCCTGCGTCACCGCACTTCCACCGCCCGCCCTCGGCCGCCTCCGCCGCTTCGCGCGCCTCCTCGCGCGCCGCCTCTCGTCCTCCATCGCGGCCCGCCATGCGCGCGCTCGTGGACACGCTGCGCGCCGACACGCCGCGCCGTCCCGCGTCGCCCGTGGACACGGAGCCCATCGAGTTGGCGCAGTTCCCGGGCGCGCGGCGGCCGGCGCCGGGCGCACTGCCCACTATCGAGCGGGACGACTTCCCGGCGCCGCCCTACCCCTACTCGGACCCGGAGCGCCGGCGCCGCTGGTCCGACTCGTACCGCGGTGTGGATAGCGACGAGGACGCGCCCGCGCCCGGCGCCACCGCCCCCACCGCCGCGCTTACCCGCGAGGCGCAGGAGCTGGCCAAGATCGAGAGCGGCATCGCCCAGGTGTTTCTTAAGGAGGTCCAGGAGCGCGAGAAGCTGCAGCAGTGGAAGAAGCAGAACTTGGATCCTAGAAACGCAAGCAGGTACGTTTTCCTATATTGTTTCTAATGAAATACAGGCTAATTTTATCATTAAAAAAAATTCAAAATTTAATTTAAGTAAACTTTTTAGTTCCCCAAAAAGAAAATTGAATATCTCTTACCAAAAAAGCAAAATCTTTGTAGAATAACTTTTTGTCCACATATCTGTTTTCAATCATTCATGTGTTCGTCTATACCAGTACGTTCATCAAAATCATTTTTCTTAAAAATTAACGAAATTAACATTAAGTATTCCAGTCTATATTCCCATGGATTGAGATATGAGGGTATATATCTCATTCGTGGGTCAAAGTATACACTTTTATAACAAACTTCCAAACGACGTGGTTAATTTATCACTGAACAAATTTAAAAAAGTGGTAAACACAGGCTCTGCCAAAAAGCATATTACTCTGTTAAAGATTATGTTCGCGATAAAGATGTTTGGAAATGAGTTGCTCTATTTCTCAAGTTAAAATTGTTAATTGTAATTTGTTACAAATATTGGCAGTTAAGAAGAGTGGCCATGAGTTTCTTTGCCTGGATCTTCTCATGAGCTCAACTATTTGAACGGGCTTTTTCATGTCAAAATTGCACATTTTTTTGGTTATTTTGTTTTTCATTCTTTTTTCCTTTTTTAACATGTCCAAGTAAATGTTAAGCATTTTTATAAAATAAAGATATTTTGACTTTGACTTTGTCAATAAGTAATGAGTATAGGGGTAGAAAGAAGAGAATATAAACTTATGTGGCAAGTACCTCCCTAGAAAACACTGGCGATTTGCAGACGAAATTGTTATTGTGGCTTAAACAGTGCAGGACCAGTAACTCTTAAGTAGCCGTAACGGCCGTAATGTCAGATAATGTTTAACGTACATGTTATATCTGGTCCGATTGTATTTACCTTCACTTTGTGCAGTTAAGTAGAAATAACTTCGAGGATCGCAGAAGATTTCAACTTGATTGGGAAGCATATACGCAACTTCTTTAATTCTTTTCATCCGACACCACAAAGATTAAAACCTAAAGACGTAAGTCTTAAACGATGGCGTCCTACCAGCAATGACATACGGAGCAGAGACGTAGACACTGATATTGCGACTGGTCTACTAGTTCAAAGTTGCGCTTGGTTAGCTATGGAGAGAGCTATAGTCTTATGGAGTACAAAAGATAATTTTTAAGTGTTATACTCACTATAGCAGTAAATTTGACTTAGTCCATTTCCATGTGCCAGGACGCCCAGCGCGGCGCGCGAGGCTGGCGCGCGGCTGCGCTACTCGTCGCCGCTGGGCGCGTCGCCGTCGCGCTCGCTGGACGCGCGCCCCGCGCCCGCGCCGCCTCTTGACGCGCCGCACCTGCCCTCCTACAATGGTACGTCACCACAACCTGTCTGTCACTGTTGATAACACGGGGTGGGGATTCATAACACTGTATAATGTTTCGTTAATAAACCTTTTTACCTTTTGTAAAGTTCATTGTATCAAATATTAACATTACATATTAATAATTAACGAACCTGTTCTATCAATTTCGTTCAGACATATTATTACTTCTGTCACAATATACACACATACGTACATATACATATGTATTTAGGCTAAGCTTTAGTTCAGGCATAGAATTCAAATACTACTACAGTAGGCTCAATATATTAACGCCACCGCAGCTACAGATTAGGTTAGATTACGTTATAACTGACATAACCGAACCTGCACTTGAACATCCGTGTACCTGCGGAAGTGTTATACCAAGGTCACAGTATATAATCTTAATTATTTAATATTCTCAACACAACATACTGTATATCACATAATAAAAAAAGCGTTTAAAGAGTTCACAATTTTCGGATTGTTAATAAATTAACGAGTAAGATTATAAACCAACGTTTTCATAATCTTACGGTGTTATATACATTTTTATAGAAATTAACAAAAACAATAATTTACAATAGTTTACTTTTTAACTGTTTCTCTTCTGCAGTTAATATCGATTCGATTTTAAGAGTTTTAAAGCTAACATTTAGTTAAGTATGGACGAGGTAGCACCAGCGGGCACACTGTGTGGGGTGGGTGGGGCTTAGGGGTGGTACGGACTCGGCGGCGAGGTGAGACTCACGTGCTTCTGCTTGAACGTGCCAATATAGTATGCTGTAGCTTTGGTTATTTAGTAAATGTTTTGATTTTATTTGCATGGAGGACAATTAGAAAAACACTTAGAAAAGAGAAATATATTTTTAGATAATTTATAAAATGAAACGGATGAATATAGTGGGATTGTATGATTTGGCGCGTAGCACCTCACGGAAGAATACATATATACACAAACTTGCGGGTTTGTTTTTACAAATGTAGATACGTCACGTGGAATGGGCGCGATGGCTGTAACTTACTTGCACTTACTAATCAAACTAACGCTTGTGCTTTAAAAAGACGCTTTATATTAAATTATGTATGTTGGTCAGTACATTTTATAAATATGTTATTTTATGTTATTTTAAATGTGTTCAGATAATTTTAATTAAATATTTTTAAGAGTGTATTTAAAGGAATATTATTTATTTTAAAATTTACATAATGTATCAATATTAAATATATATGTATGTAAATATTAGCATTTAGCATTGTCTGTTGGTCGCATGAGTTTAAAACGATTATATTATAATCTATATCTCATAGTGATGTGCCTATATATGATGAGATATTTTTACTTGTATAGAAAAATATACACCATTAAATAGAATATACTTTAAATGTAAAGAAAATTTATTTTATTACATACGTGTATGAGTTGGTATAAAATATCTAATGGTGAAGTATTTCTCCACCGACCGATCACCACGACGTATTTTCCAATATATTTATACTTCAATTTTTTTATAAGATACTTATTATTATTAATAAATTTATGGAAATTCATTACTTTTTTTTTATACCTTTATATGTTTTATAATCAATGAACTTACTGTGCTGTTTATTTGCCTTTAAAAATAAATAAACAAAATACAAGCAATAAAGTATGGAAAATGCGTGGTGCGTGCGTGCCGCATGGCAGCGGTCGGTGCGAATGACGTGCGTGTTGTCGCAGCGCCGCCGCGCTCCAGCACACTGCCCGCCGCGCTGCGCGCCCACAACGTGAGTCACGCCCCAGTACCCCCCCACCCCCCACTCCCCCCACACAGGTACAGGTAGGCCCGTCGCGTAAGTAAGTGTGGTGTTGCAGTGGTGTCGTCGCTGCGCTCGGCGCCGCGGCCCGGTTACGGGCTCGCCGCGCGCTCTCACACCTTCTCCTCCAGCACCGCGGTGAGTCTGGTCTCACGGCTAATAACTTCAATTTGGGACTATGTAACTGCAAATGAGTGCCGTCGTGGCGCAGGAGCACAACAAGGGTGACTTGAACGCGACGGTTGTGGGTTCGATGCCCACTCGAGGAAATAAAATATTTACTTCCATCTATATGTTCATTTCTTCGCTCTGGTGTCGAGGCAAAGAGCGGCGTTGAGTTCCGCCACTTAACACGCCTCCAGAATTCGGCGGAACGAAGTGGTTTAACACTGTGTTGTGTTTGAACCTTCTGCCTAACCTGCTGGGTGCGGGATTCAGCGTGAAGCTGATTTGATTCGATTCTGATTTTGTAACAATTGACTTTGTTTTAAATTATTAAATAGTATCAATAAAATCACTTTCATTGGATTTACTTATAAACAACAATTATTTTTGTCACTCATTTATATAAAAAATGCCAAGTTATAAATGTTTGAATAATAACTATTTATACTAGTATTTTATTTTTGGATCAGATATATTTGTCAATCATTATTATACATTATTATTAAAATACCTTGTTCAGGGCGACTTCACGTTCAGCGGCATCTACGACAAGACGCACAGCACCGACTTCAGCAGCGGCAAGTCAGACAGTGAGTACCGTATACATTCCTACATTGCTTGTATTTATTTTTATTCTGTATACATAATATTAAAATTCTAATAATTTTGTTTCATCTTCCTTTAGTCAGTTTCAAGCAGGTGACTGGCAGAGCGATAGACAAACTCAGTTGATAGAAGAAGTTATTACTATATTAATAACTTAAATAATTAATAAGTAATGTCCAATACCCTGCATACGGTATCATTTTAGATGGTCATCTATGATCTGCCAATCGCCTCCTTTAATGAGTTAAATATGTATATTGAAGTATCTAAATATTTAAATTTGAAAGCGGGGAACGGAGTGTCTTAACACTGCCTACCCTGCTGTATGCGGGATACAGCGTGATTCATATAATTTGATATGACAGCAAAAGTGGCTACAGTCAGATATTTCATTATTGAACTAATTGAAAATATAACAGCAGTATACCTGTGTGTAACGCGCATGTTGTCCATTTATGTGCAGTGCGGACGGACCTGTGCAGTGAGTAGCGCCGCCTCGCGCTGTGCACACACACACCCACACACACGCGACCACGCACACACCAACACATTGCTAGAGCGTTTTATATTTGTTTACAGTTGCTAAGTTTAAGTTTATTTAGTATTAAAGCGGCAATTACATACATACGTATTCTGCAGTGTTTCCAGTGCACTATGTTAGGTCATTACAAATAAGTACAATATTATGACTTAGGTCCTAGAGACTCAGTACATTGACAGTTGCATTTCAATATATTTTTGAAAATGTTATGTATGTTAAGAAAGACATAAATGATTTTACCAAAATTGGGGATGTACATAATATAAATACTAGAAATAAGCCTATTTCAAACTTAGTTCACCTGTGACTCGATTGCATCGAATCCGTAATTCTTTTATGGGACAATGTGTACGCTTTTACAATAGGATCCCAGAAAACGTCAAGGAATTTTCTATATCACGATTGCAACAAATTGTGAAAAGACGTTTGTGTGTTAAAGGTTATTACCAAATTAATGATTTTATAAATGATAACACGCCTTGGAAATGAAATGCTCGCTCCAGTCTGTTTCAAAGGTATCATTGTCACAAATAATTAAATATGTATTTGTTTAAAATAAAAAAAAAATAAGTCCCGCTGAGTTTTTTGCGCCAGTTCTTCTCAGGGCTGAGGCACTAACTTTTGTGAACTGGTGGTAAATTATTTGACGTTCAAAAAATAAAGCTTGTAACTTTTTATTTTGAATAAAAATATTTGAATTTATATAACGTAGTGCCCTGGAAGTAGTGTGCAGTAGTGAGTCATCCCAACATCTGTAGGTACCTCACGGCATGACCGCTTCGCTTCACTGGTTAGTGAATGCTGATTCGTATGTTCGTTGGTTTCGTTTGATGAAGCTTGTTTAGTCGTTCCCACCTACAGTTCGATTATTAACATGTGACGTTGTAACGTTTCAGTTTCTGCCGGCTCTATCACAGACGTGGATAGAAGTGCTGTGGTGAGTATCCTATTACGTTGTTATAGCAGTGACCCACGTAGCTGTCAGCTGTCATCAGTCTCCCCTTAGACAACGCAATCAGAGACACACTTCGTAGACTAATTGTAACATTCCGCCCGATGTCCTCCAGACGACAGACGGCGGCGCAGCAGTGCGCGGGGGCGGCGTGGGAGTGGGCGTGGGAGCGCGCGGCGGCGGCGTGCGGCGCTCGCTGCCCAACATGGCCACATCGCACCTGCTGCACGAGCCCGCCAAGCTGTACCCCTACCATCTGCTGCTCATCACCAACTACCGCCTGCCGCCCGACGCCGACCGCCTCAACCTGGAGCGCCACCTCTGCGACGCCGAGTTCGAGGCCATCCTGCAGCTGCCGCGCCCCGACTTCTACCGACTGCCGCAGTGGCGCCGCAACGAGCTCAAGCGCCGCGCGCGCCTCTTCTAGGCGATCGTGCCGAATAACCGAGGCTGTACTATAACTTGTTCTTTGTTTAATTTTCTACACATATGTAGGTATAACTTATTATTTGTGCCGTATAGTGTTCGAGAAGGTCCTAAGGCGCGCGTATAGCAAGTTACGTAGTAACTTTACCTAAATTAATATAATTGTAATAATATATCGATGCCTTGTTGTATGTATAGAAGAGATATATGGGTGTGTGTGTGTGTGTGTTTGTCTGGATGAGGTGTGAGCGCCAAATATATTAAATGCAGCTTGATGTTCACTGGCGCGTCTCGGGATTGGAGGTCATTCGCAAATAACGGAGTGTGACATTGTTTAACCAGGGGCGGGAAGGGTGCTGTTACATAATCTTTTATAAATACGTACAAAGTTGCAGTCAAGATAACATCGGTCTTCGATTATTCATTAGACAAGTTATTACTTCCCTCTTTTGTGTTGATGACTGACTTTGAGATATTTTGAAACGCTTATTACGAACGATAACGAAGTAATTTTTTTTTCCCCATCTATGAAAAAATAAAAGGGAACACTTGCCTTTGAAGTTGGTTCCGCGTTAGGACGCGGTGCGACACACACATGCGAGCTGATGTTCCTACACGTGCGAGTGTTTGCGTGTGTGCGTGTGCGACTGCGCGTGTGTAAGTAAGTGTGTGCTTGTATGTAATAATAATTATTACGTTGTTTTTAATATTATTATCACCAGATCGGTTGCAATGTAAATGGGAGGGGGGAGGATGAGTGGAATGGAGGGAGGGGGGGGGGAGAAGATAGGCTGTGTACGGGAGTAGAGCCTAGTTTGTTACCACATGTGTGTATGTGTGCGCGTCGCCGCGACGTCGTAGCTTCTATGGTATTTATGTGCTATTTTAAAATAATTAATCTTAATATATTCTATAAAAATGTATGTATAAGTGTGCGGCGACAGCTCACCCCCTCCCCCTCCGCTTCTCCCGTAGTAGGTGGAGGCGCTTTCTTTAGACGTTACTTACAGTAAATATGTGTTTAAATATGTTAAACATTGACTTTGTATAATTGTGTAAGAACTACCACAGCTTTGTGTATAGAGATGCAAGTATACGTGAAATGCGTCACGCATACTTCCTAATTGTAATTGTAAGATGTCAACTTGCCGATGTTATATCATAAGTAAGTATTGACAAGTACCCAAGAGATAAGGTAGTCGAAATAAACAATTTTTAAAATCCAATTCCATGCGGCGCGTAAAAGCGAAGCTAAAGTAACTTATCAGTGATTTTTAAAGCGAAGACTTATGCTTCTCAGTAATAAAAATTGCATTTCACATTATCTGTTTGTGTCATTTATTCCACCATTGACAATTATTTGTTAAAGCTGATAGCTTTATTAGTACATACTAATACCTACTTGATAAAGTCACATAAAAAATAAGATATTCAGTTTCACGCCGTAACTCGCATATAACATGTAGAAAAGTAGGTAAAGGAAACATTGTGTGTGTTAGGACTCTCCGTTCTAACATTCGAGACATTACGTGTTGTCTGGCGGAACTTAGCGTCGCGCTTTGACTTGTTACCAAACTGGGGAAATGAACACAATTTATTTGCCCGAGCGGGAGTCGAACCCGCAGCCGCAACCATTACATTTACAGTCAGACACTACGACGATCCTTACAAGTCAATTTCAGGATTATATAAATCTAACGAGTAGGTAAGTATGCGAATAAGTATGTGCTATAATAAGTACCTTCTAAATTAAAGAAATATGGCATTAAAATATCTTAGTGTTGTGTGTACACTGTACCTACAAAATATAATTCATTATTAAAAATAACCGATTATTAAACACCGATAATTACAATAATTAAAAAGCAATGAAGTATTTGCAGCTGATAGCTAGCTGCTCGCCTCCGTGTCTCTCCCTCTCTCACGTGTCGTAACGTGCGTCGTATCGTCGGTACTTGCAAAAACCTTCGTAGATTGGAACGATGTCCCCTGGAATAAAAATATCATCGATATAGGCTTATATAGGTGCGGGCCAAGGAAGGCTTTTAGGCCGCAGCCCGGGACTCCTCCGCTAGAGATGTGTCAATACACTTTAAAACAATTAAATGAACCATTTTTCGACGAAGGCGAGAATATCTTTACAATATCGAAGTATAGGTATTCACTCCTTAGATATATACGTACTGAAAGTCAACCCCGACCTGTCGGTGCAGTCCGTGTGCATGACGCCGCACACAGACTCGTACACCACCCAGTGAGAGCAGATGAGGTCCGGCCTGGAGACAAACGGTGTTAGAAACTAGAACAATCTAACTTAAATAGGACGCAGTGGTAAATGTTAAGTTCTTTTCAAAATGGAAAATGAAACCAATTGAATATGTGTGTGAGTGGACGTATCGACCTCTGTAATACATAGATTCATCATGAATAGGTTCCTATAACCTTTTTAGTGTAATTTGTTGTAATTTTTTTTGTCACGATCGATGAAGCTACTGTAAATCTAATCTATGTTCACGCTGTATCCCTAGCAGGGTAGTCAGAGGAAACATAGCCCCAAACACTACGGACTCTGCATACCTCTATCTTTCGTCCACTGTCATCAATCTCTTCATACATGCCTTCTGGGGGGTCCTCATGCATTTTTCGAAGATCAACCAATGTCTCTCCCTACATGTCCTACCGCTCATTTTCCTTCATAAATCTTTTTTGTTAGTCTTTCATCATTCTTTCTTCCCAAACCAACTGGGCACGTTCTTCTTCATTCTCACAATGGAATCCTCTTTATTTTTGGAACAGACAAGGCAAACAAACGCATGGGTCTCCTGATGATTTCAGTTCTAGTTATACCACAATATAGTTTTCAAATGCCATTTTTCCATCTAATAAATAAATATTGCTCCTCACTTAATAATCTCCCAACAGTTGAGCAGGTTCCGTAAGCAGTCGGTGTTGTTAAAGCTGCCGCGGTGCACGAGGCCCATCTGGAGGTACTGGAAGTGGCGCGACGGGTCGTCAAAGTACTGAGCGGATGCTATATCACTGTGCCCTGAATACATTAATATGAATAACATCTAACTTTGTGTATTCAAAATATAGTCCCATATTTTATCTACATCTTTTGATTTAATGAAAATAAATAAAGTCACTTTTTTTTGTTTTGGGGATTTGTAACTGTAAAACAGACCGGTTGTAGGTGTTTTTAAATATTTTTTTAAATTCTTCCGTCTCTCTGATGTGATCAGAGATTTTGATAAGTTTGAGTATATTTTGTTCTAATCAATGTGTAGAATTTTAAATTTTAAAGTAGTCCATGATTTCATCTGTTTTGTTAAAGTATCTTTAAAATTTTCATATTATTTTAAGTCTTCGTTTGTACTATTCATTTGTTTCTGTTAATTAATTTACTCCCCACGTATCTGCAGAACTCAATAAATGCCTTCTGGC
The DNA here is from genome assembly GCA_013403645.1 of Heliconius nattereri. Lineage (NCBI taxonomy): Eukaryota > Metazoa > Arthropoda > Insecta > Lepidoptera > Nymphalidae > Heliconius > Heliconius nattereri. The sequence goes on along the minus strand of JAAIXI010000248.1, from coordinate 104,712 downwards.
TATCAGTATACCTATTCATGTTGTCGGTTCTTATTTGTTTTCCCTATTTTCCCTAGATACACGATGGGTTCTCCTTGCATTTAAACCTATGTAAGGACTGGGAGAATCCACCGTGGCCGGTTAATACTTGCGTCATTATGCTGTCCATTTTTATCTTGCCAATGGTCTTGTATGCGCTACCCGCGTTGGGAAAAAACAACTTGGTTCCGGCTGCCGTGTCACCAGACTGGTATCTCCGGTTCCATTCGTTAATTAACTTCTGACGAAGAAGTTGCTTAGCTATTGAGATCGGACATGCGTCGTAGTCTGGTTTTTTCTTTAGTTTAGACGCCAGCTTGGCCAGCTCGTCCGAGTGCTTTTTTTTCCAGCCAGTCTCATTTTGGGTGCGGCAAAGCCTTATGTTGTCTCTAATCTTCACTACTAATGGGTGGAAGGACTTCTGGCCTTTCACCGACTTGAGTGATGACCTCGAGTCGGTGTATAGACCAAAAGAGCTAGCCGGATTCGCCAGCATCAGAGTGTTAGCCCTACGCAGCGCCAGCAGCTCAGCCTGGCAGACCGAGCAGTGCGAAGCAAGTTTCAGTGTGAAGGCCCTGGTTTCCACTTAGTCATTCCATACGGAAATGGCCGCCCCAACTCCCTCTTCAAACTTACTCCCGTCTGTAAACTTTCGCACAGCTTGGCAATTGTCTGTCCACTTGCTCTCGGTCCTCGAGCGTATTTCCTCTGCCGGATGCTGCAATCCGTAAGGCCCGACTCTTCGCTCGATCTGCCTGTCCCCAAGCACCACTTCGGATTTCCCCCACTTTATCTCATAGAGGGCGGCTGTCTCCTGCACTCTGAAATCAAGTGGTGGTAATTCGGCAAGTACTAGGGAGGCATTCAGGAAGACGTTAGTTCGGCGGGCCCTGAGATTTTATGGGCAAAACCCCTTTGCAAAGCATTCAAACGCTTTCGAGCCCCCATTTTTTTGTTTCTTTTGCCCATGCGCTCGCGGCGTATAAGACCATTGGTTCGACAACTGCCGTATAGTTTGAGAACCTCGGGCTGAAGACCCCAGCTAGCTTTCGCCGTTCTGGATAGCACGCTGTTCACTTTAATGTTTAATTTGCTTAAGTGTGAATTAAAGGTGAGCTTGTCATCAATTACGAGCCCAAGGATCTTTATTTCTTTAGAGAATTCAACGTCGATCCCGCCGACTGTCTGACGTGGGGTATCATACTTTAGATTGCGCGTCACCATCATCGCCTGGGTTTTATGTGGCGCGAACTTAAGTTTATTTGTTGTATACCCTAAACATACGCAAGAGCGGCGTTGACACGCAAAGACATCTCCAGACCCGTATCGCCCTCGAATATTAGGACGACATCGGCCGCGAACGCTTAGCAATAAATCTGCCGAAGCACCAATCCTTGAAGCAAGGGGTCAAGTAGGAGATTCCACATCCCTATGGGGCCACCTATCAATCCCTACTTACAGCCTTTTGAGGTTCTCTTCGCGTATTCCGCGCCGGCATCTCACGGCAACCCTTCTGTCCTGGAGATAGTTGTCGATCACTTTTCTTAAATTGTTACGGCAGCTTTTGATATGGGCAGGAAATAACAATACTCACTGGAAAATAAGTATGCTAATACAATAACATACAAACAAACGAATACTTTCATGTTTAGAAAAAATAGATTTAACAATATAACTTCTTTGTTAAAAGAAAAATGACAGAAATCTAAAAGCTTACGACTACTTATTTGTCAACAATCCGGCAACAGTTCATCAGTCACGGTAATTTCATTTAGTTCATAATGTCTTCTGCGCACTGTGCATTTAATAATAACTACTTTTCTTATGACATTGTTACAATTAATATTTTTAGTAAATTTCAACCTCTACTATATATTTTAAATTTACGAATGTAAAATTTTATGTAAGTAGTTTCAGTAGTTTAGTCTCAATAGAAAAAAAGAACAGAACCTTTAAACGGATCATTTTGTTATCTGCGTAGAGGTGTCAAATATACGTCATACGAGCGTTTATGAATTGTATTATACGCATTTTTATGAAATTCACCGCGCAGCCAAAACCTCTATAATTAATACTTCTTTTAGCTATACGTTCAATCATAACAGATTGAGATAGATTGTTTGATGATCGGTTTCTAATTTTGATAGGTACACCTATACTAACATATCTAACAACATATTTCATTTAATCTTAATTTTAATCCCGCTTGTAGCAGGGTAGCCAGAGCTAGAGCCTGGGAGCTCGATAAGACACTATGCTTCTACTGGTGGCGCAGTTTCCCTGATTACTAGCGCGAAAAATGAAAATATTGAATATTTTATTTTCTTGAGTGGAAATTGATGTGATGACCTGTTGTTTGCTTTAAGAGTTACACGCTTGTGCTCTTGCGTCTCGACTGGCCTCTTTACTATTATTGTAGTAGGTAGGGGAGAAGAGGGCGATGAGAGCCTACTAAGGGAGAATGTTAAATATATAGTCACGGTTATAATCAATAACAGACATGTATTAAGGTACAATTACAATTTTACAAAAAAAGTCAGTCGGTCCCATTACCCGACAAATGCGGCTAATGAGAGCCTATTTAACCTTGAACCTATGAACCTTTATAATTATTCTTAAATATAAAAAATAACAAATCATACTTTAAATGAGATCTTTCGTTATTATAATCATCAACAGGTATAAAACTATTAAGCTTCCTCTTAATTATGTTTTTTCTTTAAAGTACTACAAGGAAATTAGCAATTTTTTGTCAGCGTGGAGCCAAAAACACAACCGTCCCTCGTGATTAAACAAATAGCACTAATGACTCGAACGCGTCAGGCAAAGTTTGTCGGTGGTTGACGGAAACAGCTGTGCTCACGATTGCGCGAATAACCAAATTCCTGCATTACGTGAAATCACCATAGCTCCCATTGCCCGACCGTTCTCATTACCCTGTGTTCCGCTACAATACAAATATACTTACTATTCGGAAAATTGGTTTTTGGCATGCAGACTTTCGATCAATGAGGAATCGTAATAGGTATGAAATAATGCTTCAAACCGTTACAGTAATCGTTACAGTATAGTTTTTACGTATAAAAATACACTAGTTCTTGTTTCATTAAAAAAACCAAGTAGTTATGATTTTACAGGCATTTGACATCGCCGCAGAAATGCAAGGTGTAAAAATACGAAGATAAGTTTTGTTGTCTAATTACTAATATTATGTCAATTTGGGGTATAGATTATATTTATCTTATGTTATTTTATTTGAAATTATTCATTTAAAACTGTAATGTAACCTAACCTAACTAGTTTCATATTGTAGGTAACGCTATTTGCGTTAAAAGTACCAAACCTTTTATTCAAGTAATAATTTAATAAGATTGTTTTATAAGTGAAAATAATATAACTAAATACATGCAGTAAGTTGAGCCTGAATATTTTTTTTTTAATGTAGTATTGCCAAATGTAGATTACAGCAGAACACCGCGCACGTATTAAACCATGTTATTGCAGTTTAGAATGCAATGACAAGAACCAATAAGTTTATACGTAATCTGCGAAGATTGTGCCGTCAGCAGAGGTGATTCTATACATACCATGGCATTTATAATGGGCTACATCGTCGAAGCCACGAGTCTTCAACAACTGCAACCAAGTCTTCTTTCTCTTGGCATTATTCCCGGCGTACTTTACACGATCTGTAACGTTCTGAGTGGTTCGACCATTGACACTCATATCCTGCACCACGACATCCAAACACCGCCTCCTTGGGCGTTCGGAGGTCTAGCTCCAAGGACAGGACAAACATAGCAAGGCACTTGCATCCGACATAGTTCCTAGGCAGGTGCGCGACGTGGCCATACCGTCTTAGGCCACGCTCTTGGAGCTTATCCGCTACGTCGTGGACCCCAAGAGTACCTCGAATGAATGTGTAACGTATGCGTCAGGCCGCGTTACGCCGCCCCTTCACTTCAGCATCTTCATTTCCGAGACGTGAAGCTCTTCAGCATACCGAGATAGTGCTGGCCAACATTCGCTGCCGTATAAAAGAACCACTCAGGTGATGCTCTTATATACCAGCCCCTTGAGCATGGGTGGTATTCTGCGGACGCAGACCACACCAGTAACCTCCCACCATTTGGCCCAGGACAGGACACCATTCAGCCATGGACATCGTGATCGATGCCTCCACTCGTGCATAACGGATCCAAGGTACTTGAACTTTTCCAACTTAACGGTTGGCACATATATATTATTTATTAAACGAAACGAAATTTGTAGTGAAACGCCAGCTACAGAAGAGCGCGAACTGCGAGAGAACGAAGACGAAGTGAGCGAGCGAGTGTTGTCTGACCAGTGATTTCACACGGGTCGGTTACGGCCCGACGGAATCTCGCGTCGCGCTCTTACTTTAAAGGACAATATCTCAAAAACTAATAGACGTATCAGAATAATTCTTTCACCCGTATTTTTTGTTTCTAAAAGACAATACGATGAGCTAGGATTTAAATTTAGTGATTATTCTCCATTATATACAGTATATCGATCGATCGAAGATGCATATAAACTATATTTGTATCAGAATTCAGATAGCTATCACTCAAGGGTGGGCGCCCAATGGCGACGAAAGAGGTGTGTAGAGACCGACTACCCCGCCAGGGATAAAGCGTGAAGTTAAGTGTGCGAGTATAAGTAATTGTCACCCTTCATTATATTCTGAAAACATGATGAATTAATACCTTATAGTAAATCGGTATTTGTATTTAATTAGATTAGTTCTATTTAATTAGATAATTTAGTCACATTAAAATAATAATTTAAATGAATATTAGTATTTAGAAAACAGATTTAGCAAAGACTCAATATCATGGATTTATTATTTCACTTGAACAATAAAGTATTTAAATCTTTAAATAGTTTTCTGTATGTACTTAATATGACTAACATCATCATTTAACAGATTTTAAGATTGACCTTCTATTATATAATATTTTACTTTAAAACTGTCTCTTCTCATAGTTAAACGGAACCGTTATAAAATATTTCAAACTCGATGCGCTTCGCCCGCTCGAACTACATGATTATTCATTTAATAAACAGAATTGACTGACTAATAATTTAATTTACTCGTTCAGAAACAGCTTTTAATATGAAATTATAGATTACGGTAAGGATTTATGATATTCTTTGTAAAATAACTGTAATGATTGCATATTACAAAAAATACTCAAATCGAATCGAATAATCCTATATCGAAATCGAATCAAAAATAATTAATTGAGAAACTCCTCCTTATATATAACTAGCGACCCGCTCGCGGCTTCGCCCGCCTTAATTACTGAATTATTCATATAATGTATGTTTGCAAAGCTCTTAAGATAATGTGAAATTTAATTAAACCCTAATGCAACCCGCATTTTCGTTATTCCAATAAGGATTTTCCAATTGTTTTAAAATAAACACAAATAACAGAAAACTTAAACGAAAGAAATAATAAACAACAGACTACCTACTATTCTCTTATCCAAAAATACTTAAACGAAAGATGTAACCAATTATGTCGCGTGGAAATACATTATAAGTATTGGATAACTCCAAAGTACGTGCAATCACTTTTAAATTTACTTTGCCAGGCGCAGAATTAAAACATTCTCTCGGCCATCTCCGTGGTAGCTCTGTATGACATCAGGGCCTTGGTTCTCTGACCGTGGTCTCAGTCGAAAACCTGCTTTAGAGCAGATACATGGAAGGGGATGCGGGAGATGATCAGAATTGGGCCCTCGGTTTCCTGAGGGAGGCGTTGATTAAACGACCAAGGTGACTGCTCATGAGTGGGATTTATAGTGTGGGAGTATAGAAAGTCCCTCGGAAGAAGACGTCTGACCTCGGGCGGCCGGGTATGCGGAGTGCTGCTCCTTAGGTGCAGGTGACACGATACACTGGCGCAACGGAATAAGTTGGACGCGAGACGACCAATGTGTACCTCTAGGGTTTCTATTTTTAGGTTGCGGTGAGTGGCGCGTGGTGTTCACGCAGTATGGTGCCTGCGTCACTCGCCGGAGGGTGAGGTTCCGTATTACCTACAGGATTGCTCGTTGAGTAATACTCGCTAGGGCATTGTTATGTCATCAATGTATAGTGCGTAGAGAGCAGGTGACAAAATTCTGACTGGGACAACGGCAGCAATCGGGTCGCTGCTAGACCTCGCACTCTCAACTCTCACGCAAAATGACATGCGCGACGTGCTGGGGGGTGCCAGCTCTGAGCACTTTTTGAAATCAGCCCGGGTGCCAGACTCGGTTGAATACGCGTGTTACGTCAAGGAAGACTGCTATTACACACTCATACTCTTTCTCGGTTGATCACTGTTGTGGCGTAGTTTACCCAGAGTGGTATACCCGCTCACCAAACAGTTCTCTTCGTGGGTGGATGTGCGACTGGAGAAGTGAGAGGAATAACTTCTCGAACAGCTTGGCGACCGTGCTGAGGAGGATTATAGATCGGTATCCCTCAGCAGCATAATGAGCAGGCCCTCTTTCCATGCCTGGAGGAAAGAAGTCAGGCGGGTGCGGCGGATCCACTATTATAAGCAAAATGTTGCGGGACATGGCGGACGCGTGGTGGGCGGCGAACCGTTTATCAGCAAGGATTTTTTAGTACTGTAATTTTAAATCTGTGCTACTAATCTTTTCAAGTACTTATTAAAATATATTCAAATGACTATTTTTAAACGGAACAAATTATACACAAAACCCTACCTACTAATAACTACTACAAAAAAATATGAAACCAAATATATCGCGCTGAAATAATACATTCAACTGAAATTATTAAGTATATATACTTATTATAATCTACTGATGGTTTTCTAAACTACATATGTGATTGGTGATAAGTATTATCAACTTTGTGTTACTTGTTTAAGCCTTAAGTACCCAAAATCCTATTTTATTATTAATGTTAAACTTGTTGTTGTTGTTCTTTCTATTATGGCGTTCCGAGCGTGCCAGTTGAGCACAAAATCACTTCGCCAGTGTCACGTTGAATGGAGAATTCACGAAAGAGGTTGTACGGTAAAAAAAAAGGAATAATATTATACAACATAAAAATGCATGTTTAAGAGAGATCTAGTTAAACTACTGCCTTCACCTATAACAATACAAAAAATATAAATACAATATATAAATAAAGAGGGTTAGTAATATCTATTATTTTACACAGATGTTAGTTTATAGTTTAATTTTGTTTACAAAATTTACAATTTTGTAATAACATTAACAAACACTGGACATTAAGGGGGCGGGGAACTTTATAAGGAAGGATGTCATATAAGGGACAGTTCAATTTAGGACAAGAGAAAAGGATGTGAGAAGGAGAACCGTCGTCGAGGCCACATTCACACAGAGAGTGATCCCTGACCCTGATCTTAGCCAGATGAACAGGCGTACATGCATGTCCAAAACGCAAACGACAAATTGTTGATATAGTTCTCCGTTCAGTAAATTTTTGAGTAAAGAACCAAGGTTGCTTTGGGATAGAAGGTTGGATAGAAGCATAGTACTTACCTTTCAGAGACTTTGATCTTTCCCAGAGTTTCCTCCAGGACTCATCCAGATGAGCAGATGCAAGAGACAACAAATCTTGGGCCGAATTAGAAAAGTGAACTAAAGTGCCACACCGAGTAGCTAACTTAGCGCAGGAGTCTGCCGATTCATTCCCACTAATTCCAGAATGTCCTGGAATCCAGACTAAAGTAATATCCAAACCCTTTAGATAACATGAGTACAACTCTTCACGAATCCTTAAAACAATTGAAGATCTTAATTTACTATGAAATGGGTTACCTCTTAACGCCATTAAGCAGCTTAGCGAGTCAGTAAAAATAACCGTCTGTCTAAAGTCATGGGAATGTGCAAACAGGATTGCTTCTAATAAAGCAACAGCCTCACCTGTAAATACAGAAGATTCGGGAAATGTTAAACTTTATATTGTCGTACAACTCTGTCAGCTGTCAATTGTCAGTAAGGATTTGACATTTGTAAATCGCTACTGAGGCATAGACTAAGTAAGTTTTATAATGCATTTACAAAGCCAGCTATTAATAGTTTTAGATTTTTAGCACTTTATAATTTTAATTATTTCGCTCCATGTGTTACCTTTGCTAGTATTCTTAATTTTTATTATTATTACTCTTTTATGGTCGCGTTACTGTTTTATGCTTGTATAACTTCTATCTTGGTTACTTATTAGTCATGTGGTTTGTAGTGTATATGTAGAATTAGGTATCAGAAGTGAAATATCAAAAGAAAACTATACAACACTAATGTTACAAATACAATCTTATTTATTAAAAATCAAAATAACTATAAACTGAAGTTTAAGTAACTAGAAACTTATATAAAACACCAACAACAGTCGAAAACACATATAGGTAATTACTCAGTGTTAATTNGGAGCTACTACTGGAAAAGTAAATTTAGAAGTGGTTGCACGTACTTTGGAGTTATCCAATAATTATAATGTATTTCCACGCGACATAGTTGGTTACATCTTTAATCAATAATTATCTATTAACAACCTAGTAACAAATCACATCGACTACAACACGTGTAACCTCACGAATGTGAGGGCCAAATATGTCTTCCCGCTTAAATTAGTAACTTTTAATTGTTGTTGTTCTTTAATTATGGCGATCCGAGCGTGCCAGTTCAGCACTAATCACTTCGCCAATGTCACGTTGAATGGGAAACACACAAAGGAGAGTGTACGGTAAAGAGACAATATTACGCAATAGTAGATGCACGTTAAAAAGAGATCCAGCTAAGATACTGCCTTCACCTATAAGATAAACAAAAATTATACACAATATATACATAATAAAGGGTTAGTAATAGGTAATATTTTACAAAATTGTTAGCTTATACTATAATATTATTAGATCTAATATATTTACATAAGAATCTACACAAAGGAGTATATACAAACATTAACAGACACTGAACATTAAGGGGACGGGGAACTATATGAGGAAGGACATCATACAAGGGACGAATTAACTTGGGACATGTGAAAAGGATATGGGAAGGGGAACCTTCGTCCAGGCCACCATATTGATAGTGACATTGACACATTGCAGTACTATATTTGACAGTTGACATTTGTAGCACAGAAGTCTCCTAACTGTAGTTTCATTCTTCTTCTTCCTGGCATTAATCCCGGCTATTACCAGGGTCTGCCTTCCTACTTAACCTACTCCACTTTGCACAATCTTTTACGTCCAATCATTTCATTATTATTATGAAACTATTTCATTATTATTATGAAACTAACCACATCTAAAGCTACTCATTATTTTCCAAATTGTTCGCCTTCTTTATTAGACCTTAGTTTTGTTTCCTCCTTGCACCATGTTGAAAGCCATGGGCAATTTTCAGCTGATGGATTTTCATACCATGACTTAATTTACCTATCTTATAAAATACGTCCCCCTAAGCTAAGACCAACCGTGGTAATGCGTCGTAGTTTTAAAAATTTTAAAAATGATTTATTTATGAGAGACCGATTCTGATTGGAATTCTATTTTTAACGTTAGCACAATAGATGAAAAGCTTGAACTATTTAACTCCCTTCTAACAGAACTTTTTGATAAATACGCCCCTTTCCGTCCTATTAAGCTAAAACACCTTCCCGCCCCTTGGCTAACCCATGAAATAAGAGCCCTTATGTCGAAACGAAACCGAGCCAAATGTAAGTACAAATTAAACCCCAATGAATGTCATTGGGGTTTAATCTTACTAAATATAAACATCTCCGGAATCGCTGCAATAAAGTATGTAGAGATGCCCAGTGACAGTATATACTCTCTTCAATTGAAAACAGTAAACCTTCTAAGATCTGGAAATTTCTGCAGACACTTGGAATTGGTCGGCAACCATCTACCATCTCGCATAATCTTGATCTCGACGGTCTGAACGAATTTTTTGCTACAGCTATTCCAATGGATAGCAGGGAAAAACTTAATTTTCTTAACCATCTCCTTTCACTACCTGTCCCTGGTTATCCTTCTTTTCATTTCACTCCCGTTAATCATAGCAACACCAAGTTTCATATATTTTCAATTAAATCGGATTCCACTGGGAGTGATGGAATCAACCGTAAAAGGATTCTCTTAACCCTCAATATTATTCTACCTGTACTTTCCCATATTTTCAATTTCTCCTTATCCTCCGGCAAATTTCCTAGTGCTCGGCGTAAAGCTCATATACTTCCAATCCCTAGAATTTAAAAGCCTGAATCCTTCTCCAACTATCGCCCTATATCTATCTTACCCTTCCTGCCTAAGGTATTGGAGCGTATCGTCCATTCTCAACTATATGCCTACCTTCACAAGCATAACGTTCTCACTGAGTATCAGTCTGGCTTTCGCAAAGGTCATAGCACAGTTACTGCTCCACCAAGGTATGTGATGATATTCGCTCCAATATGAACAGCAAACAACTGAGCATTCTTGCTCTGTTAGATTTTAGTAATGCATTTAATACGGTTGATTTCGAACTCTTATTGGCTGTTTTGCGTTCCATCAACATATCCACCGAGGTCGTGACGTGGTTTCGTAGCTACATGTATGATCGTCATCAATGTGTATGTGTCCTTAATAAATTTTCTTCCTTTCATCTCCTGTCTGCTAGTGTGCCGCAGGGCAGTGTCCTTTCCCCTTTATTATTTTCCATATTTATTAATACGATCACGCAATCACTCTCATCCTCTTTCCATTTGTATGCAGACGATTTACAAGTTTACGTTTCTGCGCTGCCTCGTAACATTGATGAAGCTAGTGTTAAACTTAATTATAATTTGAATAAAATTTGCATCTGGTGCAAATCCTATGGGTTACATATAAATCCTATGAAATCCCAGGTTATTTTAATTGGTAGTCCTGGGCAATTATCTAAAATTGATTATAGCGCTTTACGTCCGATTCGCTTTGACAGTTCTATTCTTACATACAGTAATTCTGTGAAGAATCTTGGTCTCCTAATTGATAATTCATTTTCCTGGTCCGGTCAAATTGCCGAAGTTAGTAGGAGAACCTTTGCTACAATCGGCTCATTAAAGCGCTGGAAACATTTTATACCAATTAAGACCAAAATATCATTAGCCCATGCCCTTGTACTTCCTATTTTGGACTATGCAGATAGCTGTTATCCGGACGTTACGGAGGATCAGCTTAATAAGCTCGAACGTTTACAAAATATGTGTATAAGATTTATTTTTAGCTTACGTAAGTTTGATCACGTCTCAGAATACCATACGAAACTCAAATGGCTCACTATAAGACACCGCCGCAACTTGCACATCCTCTCACTCCTTTATTCTATCATTTGTAATCCTTTCATTCCTTCTTATCTAAAATCCCGGTTTCATTTCTTGGGCGCTGATACATCCTCTCAACTTCAACTTCGATCAAGATCTGAGTTTCCAACTGCTCACACGCGCTTTTATGGTGAACCCTTTTCTGTGAAAGCGGTAAAACTCTGGAATATGATTCCTTCAGACATTCGTCACTCCAAATCCCTAGATATATTCAAAAGTCGTCTAAGTATTTTCTTTCCTTCCAATAATTATGTATTTATTTATTTGCAATATAGTATGTATAAATGATGTTTATATGTATGTATGTATGTATATATGTGTATATCTATATGTATGTGTCTATGTATTATATATTGTATGTACAGGTTTTATACTTATTAAGTTTACTTAAGCTTTGCACCACATTTTGCCCTCACTCTTAGGATGTATCCTATCCTTGGATTGGCTGCCTGGAAGAGATCACGTTTAGTGATAAGGCCGCCTTTGTGCATTTTATGTCCTAAATTATTCATTTTAATTCTTGTAAATGTGCAATAAAGACTTTTATTATTATTATTATTATCATCGTCTTGTCATGGACTTGAACGTCCATCTCGAAGAAAAAAGTAGCCCAGATACGTAGGCCTCGGATCAAGAGGCTGAATGGGCAGATGGAGACTGATTTCCTAGCAGGGGCTGAAATACAAGAGCATCTTCAATCGGTTCTTTAATACGCTTTAATACACTCAGGAGCTTCACGTCACGGAAATGAAGATGCTGAGATGGATGTACGGCATAACAATGCCGTACATCCACTTCAGTCTGTCACTCGGTCTGACTGGAGTCGTAACACATTCATTCGAGGTAATCTTAGAGTCCGTGTCGTAGCGGATAAGCTCCAAGAGCATCGCCTGAGATGGTTTGGCCACGTTACACGGATGCAATTGCCTTACTATATCAGCCCCTGAGGGAGACATACCGGACGCCCAAGGAAGCTGGTTGGATATCGTTCATGCAAGACATGAGAGCCAATGAACTCACCACCGAGGCTCTTAAGAGCAAAATGGATTAGGTTGAGTAGGAAGGCAGACCCTGGCAATGCCAAAAAGAAGAAAAAATTATAGCGTATTTTGCTCCAATTTTGAACGATCTTTAGGACGTCTTTCAAGAGTAAAGGCCCACGTAAAGATTTTGGCTAAAATAAATATATAATGTGTGAGGTCAGAAGCCATCAGGGTTGCATCTAGAGCAGATGATCTGCCTCCGCCTGTATCTCTCAAGTGATAGGGAATATCAGTGCTCGTACCATACGTATTTTGGATTTGGTATAAATTCTTCTTTTCTTCCATACGTTATTTAGACGGATTATTGCTTCTTTTTCCGAATTCGTCTTTTTACCTGGAGGACACAAGGAATTTTTTTTGGTTAATTCTACTACACGTATTTTTTATATTCCATATTTTATTGTTCTATGATTATACTTTCTTTTATACTTTATTTATATGTTCTATGATTATACTTTCTTTCTTTCCGCCCTTACTTCGGAGTACTATCTTACATTTTATTATATATTTAAAAATCTAAATATTTTTTGCTGTATAAATTATTTGTTATTAATTTGGTAATACGAGTATAATGTTTGGTTTTTTTTAGTACAATGTTTAGATTGAAATTAATCCGTTATCTGTGAGCGCGTTAATTTCTTAATTTGTAATCTGTGGTATGTCTTTTCTAAATATTAAGTTTCAGCGAATGGTAACATTGTGCAGATTGCCGAGTGCCGCGCGTGCTAATAACATCGCACTTTTCGAAATCAATTTTTTAGTTTCGTTCTGTCTAAATTTTAAATGACTGTGAAGCAAATAGTGTAGTGAAAATGACATTGTTATATTGGTAATAGGAGACCCGTTCAAACCCAAAGTTGTTGAGTGTTAATTACGCAATAAGTGTCAGTATTGTGTGATTATTATGAACTTTGAGGACTATGAAACCCTCCCGACGCAGAGCTCCATCACACACATGACCGCCGGAGCGATAGCGGGGGTGATGGAGCACTGCGTCATGTACCCCCTGGACTCCGTTAAGGTAGGCCGCTGTCGACTGCCCTCTACTGCCGGGGCGCAGACCCTCGCCCGTTGACATCCTAACCTAATCTGTCTTGTTACGCCACCAATTATATTTCTTTTGGTTACATAAAAACCTGCTTACTCTTATATCGCCTATAAATACGTTTATTATATGTCAATAATTGAACTGAACTGAATTACTAATTGAACATCATTTGATTATATATATTTATTATTTGAGGAATAAGGTTATCACTTATTTTAAGCTACATTTTTCTACATAATTGTTAGAGAGTAGTTATTGCTAACATGGACAGCTAGATATTCGTGTAAATTTTTTATGTCTGACAAATAAAGAAAACACCTATGCATATATTATTAAACAGCGAACATTATAAAATAAATTTGTACCATTTTGACAATGTTGTTGTGTGTGGTTTTATTTCCTATGACATTAAATATATTATGTAAATATTGACTTGGTTAATTCAGCTCTTGACCTTGAATTACATTACTAGTATAGTACATAAAAATAACATACAAGTATAGATTTAAAAGATAACACACTATATCATTTAAAGTTTTTAAAACATCCTGAAGTTAAAGTTTTTAAAATATCCTTATACAAACATAAGTATAAGTTATAAAACATAAACTCAGTGTTTTATTTTTCTAAATGTGAATAATATATAATTGTTGGTGAACATGTGCTTGTCACAATATTAAGTATAATTATAATACATACCATTTATAAAACTATTATAATATAATATAGAGACTATGTGATACACATTGGATACATGTTATTTAATATGACGCTCAAACATAACATATGCATAACACACATACAATAGTATATAGAAAATACATATGTTAAAAAAATATTTACAGAATCTATGTTTCTATTAATTTTTGTTTGCCTTTGAACAATGAAATGGATTTCAATTAAACTTTTTTATTGTATAGTTAAAGGAAGATATGAGTAGAGTCTAGGCTATTCTTAGTTTTACAGACTGGCACACCATATTTATGGGTTTCATAAATTGTTCAAATTTAGTATATTTTTTGTTTAATTCCAATTAATAACCATCAAACATGACATCACATAAAACAATAAACATAAACAACCTTAGCTAATTTCTCATTCAGATTTAAACCTACAAAAATAACTAAAGTTGTAGAACATTTTTCATAGGTCTAACTAAAATATAACAAATAAGAAAATCTCAGTTTAGCAGAAGTTTTTTATTAGTATGATTACTATAGACATCATCCATGTTTTTTGTTATTTTTTTTTCTTTTGTTTTTTGTGATTTTCACTTATTTAATATTATTTTAATATACTTTTACATAACTGTGACAGTTTTGAAAGAGAACAACTGCAAAATGAATGGAGGAAGGTGAGAGGAGACTCCTCTTTAAATGTTGAATAAAGGAGTCCATTAATTAATATGTATGTCTAGGTTTGTTCTGTTCTAGAGGATTGCTTTGTTTTGGATTCCATATGGAATTTTCGTCTCAGCTTGTATTTGCTTGTGGTCTGTTTGACAGAGTGTAGCAGAAATGGAGGATGGCAGGCAGTTTTCTTTGACACAAAGAATTCATTCACTTATAACAAGATATCTGTGTATTTATTTTGCAATGTGCATGCTGATCTGTGTATTTATGTATATTTAGTAATGTTCATGTACTGGTGTTTTTTTTTTGCATGATTACACCATCTTTTTTCTAATTTCTATGCCAGTCAATACAACCTACAACCTTCATGTTTGGATATTTTTATCATGGTCCTTAATTTTCTACAATAACATTAGATACTTTATTCCAGTATTTATTTATTTAAGAAATTATAGATACATAAAGCTTGATATGATTATTGGTGAATGTCTTAAGATAAAGTTAAGTTTCTGATATATACACACACACATATATATATATATATATATAATATTTTATGGTAAATAATATTAGTATGAAAAAATTCTAAGTATTTTTAACAACAGCATATTTTTAAAGGTTTTTGATACATAAAATCAAAATCCTAATATTAAATAATAATTCTCTATTGAGAAGACATTTTACATAATATGAACAATAATAGTTCTATATGAGAATGTGGTCCTCCTTGCAGCCGCTCTGCCAGCACGACTGCGTGAGGAAGGCGGTGTCGCAGTCGTTGGCGCCCGCCTTGGTGCCGCAGGCCCGCAGCTTGTCGGCGTGGCGCTGCAGCTCGGGTGGCAGCACGGCCACCACGGCTTCCACGTCCACGGCGCCCTGCGCCATCATGCCCGCCGTCTCCATCACGCACTTTATGTAGCACTTCAGCTTGGGGTCAGGCATCAGATCGGCGCCGTCGTTCACCCTGTCGATCAGCGCGATGTCGGCGCCTGTCTCCTCGATGCAGCTGTCTCGCAGCATCTTCGCCAGTTCAGCCATCTCCCCCTCTAGTGCCGATGCACCGACCACTAAAATTGCGACGAATGAACAATGTACTATGAAACCCTGCATCTTGGAAAACTTTGTCTTGCAAATGCAAATTCTTTAATATTTTTTCGTTTATATAGAAGTTATCGATGTCATGTCATATTAGTCAATTACGTGCTGTTTTCCTTTGACATCAAAATAACACACATTATAGCTTGAAATAGTCAATTCAAAATATACTATTTGATTTGTAATCTGTAATTTTTAAAGTTTTCTTGTGTATCATTATTTAAAATGAGCCGAGATGAAACGTGCTTCGTCATTAAATTGTACCTTAGCGACGTAGTATAGGATTTATTTAGACTTGTTTAAAATATATGGGTGTTAGATGAGACTCAGTGTGCCGCTTGTTGCAGACGCGGATGCAGTCGCTGCGGTCGGCGCACAACGGCAGCATCGCGGAGACCTTCCGCTACATGGTGCAGCGTGAGGGACTCTTGAGGTATGCTGGTGTGCACAGCAGCACATAGTAATTTACACTACACGAACTTTACGTGTTCATGATATCCCGTTAACCGGTAGGCAGGTACTATAATGTAGTATACTGTATACTTTCACTGCAGGCACAGTTTAATGTTGCTATCCTAACAAATATAAATTTGCTAACCTTTTACAGGAAAGGATCTAATCCTAAGTAATATTTACTTATACCTAGTCTTATAATATTTACTTATACTAATAATATAAAATAGTAATATTTACTTATATCTAGCAATTACATAAAAAATAAGTCCGAAAATGTATGAAAATTTATAAAACCATCAACGTCATCTGCCCGTTCGCGTCGGTCATACTCATACTATGCCGCCCGAAGGCTAGGTCATTTCGAATCAGTGACATCTCCTTAATTATTATTTATTACAATGTTATACAGTAAACTATAATTTCAATCTAGATTAAATGCTAAAAGTGACTATTATATTTATTTTCATAAGGATGAATATCAAAATGTCGCGGTAACGGTCGCGTAGCGACGGTTTTCATTATCATGGCAGAATAAATTGCATATCAAATTAGAAAGTACTTTAAAATATATGAGTATATATGTGTAATCTAATGTTATATAATAATAGCCTATAGCACTTCTGAAGAATGCAGCTCTTATACAAAACAAAAACGAAGTAAATCGGACCAGTAGATCCAGAGATCCTAGTGTTCAAACAAATAAACAAACAAACAAACTCTTCCGCTTTATTATATTATTAGTATAGATAATGAGATCGTACATGTTCTAATTCACACAATACATCCTATGAGGAGTCTTTGTTCCAGTTTGTTATAAAGCCCAAGACCCCAGACCTACGACCCCACTTTTTTAAGCTAGTAAGTTTTCATACCATCATAACTAAGTCGTTTCTAAAATGACGCAGGTCTGGCACTACAGGTGGGGCACTGCCCCCTGACTAAATTGTTATAATTTGGATAAACTTCGCAAGTGTTCTTTTTTTAGTTTTACTGTTAGTACCGAAACGAATACTTCAGACGATACAAAATTTAAAACATTTAAATTAACGTGCTTATTGCGGTTTTCACGCATTGAAGTACTGCCTAAGCAATGAGTTTAAGAGTTAGATAGTATTTGCCAGTACTCAGAGTTCGGAGCTGCTATGACTCGAGTACTTCTGTGACTCGTCGTGAAACAAATCGCAAATGTTATTGCTGTTTTAAATAACGACTTGGTTGATCTTGGAGTCTCGTATCTCTTGGTTTCAACTTCTAAGGGTTTCATTATTTCAAAGAAATGGTGTATAAGTACTTGAAAACAGCAATAAATGAAACTTTACCTAGGAATTATCGGAATAGAAGCCACATCCTACAGGCGTTCTGTACGCCTTACGAAGGTAACTCAAAGCTTGTATTTGAAAACTCGAAAAGTGTATCCTCGTTATTCTTACATCGATTTTCCTGTTACACGCATCTGTGTTCACTTGCCCGTTGTGTTACGTTATGTTTTGTTGTGCTCTTTACAAAACAGATGTAAGTCTAATTTATATATTCTACTTTTATATAAAGTGACGTAATGATTAATGTATTGAAGTAGAAGTGCTTTGTTGGCGTTCCGAGGGACCTCCCCAGCGGGAACTATAACTGATGTTATCAGATTTGTGGCTAGTGCATTCGGGTGGTTGCTGAGCCGATTTTTGTAGCTGGTGGTGGAGTTTTTTCATCTCTTCTGAAAATAGTAAAAATGTTTTCAGTTTTAGAAAATTGTATATGTTATTGTATATATTTTGAAATCTCTGGATGATAGTTGTGTTGGAGATACAAGCGCTCCCCATAATTGGAATCCATACATCCACACTGGCTTAAGGATTATTATTTTGTAGATAAGCAACTTTTTTTTTATTTTTATGGAAAAAGGACAAGGCAAACGAGCGTTTGGGTCACCTGATGATGATCACCGCCGCCCACGACCCCGTGCAGCACCAGAGGAGCTACAGGTGCGTTGCCGGCCTTTGAGGTGGAGATAGACGCGCTTTTTGAAGGTACCCATATCGTACCGACCTGGAAACACTGCCGCGGGTAGGCTATTCCACAGTTCGGTGGCACGTGGAAGGAAATTTCTACGAAACCGCACAGTAGTGGAGTGCCACATATCCAGATGGTGTTGATGATATTAAGCTTGTGACGTGCTGTGCGGTTTGAAAATTCGGCGGCAGGTAACAGGTCAAACAGTTCTTCAGAACACTCACCATGATAATAGCGATAGAGAACGCACAGCGAGGAGACGTCTCTATGCAGAGCCAAAGTGTCAAGCCTCTCACAGCTTACTGGGTCCTTAATGATTCGAACAGCTCTACGTTGTATTCGATCAAATGGGTCAAGCTGATACTGGGGTGCACCAGCCCAGAGATGAGAACAATACTCCATGTGTGGCCGAACCTGAGCCCTATATAGGTAGGCCAATCGGTGTTTTGGCGTGAAGTACCGTCTCGCTCTATTGATGACCCCCAGTTTCTTCGAGGCCAACTTGGCCTTGCTTTCCAGATGATCGCGATACTGGCAGTCACTCGAAACATTAAGGCCCAATAAGCTGATACTGGGCGCGGCTGAAAGGGGAGTGTTCTGAAAGACTGTCGATACGATAAATGGGGTTTCTTTAGTGGTTAACGCGCAAACCTGTGTCTTCAGGGGGTTAAATTGGACCAAGTTCTTTTCTCGAGGGATGCCTCAATAGAAAACACAAGTTTATTTCGGCACTGTTCAGCGTTTTCCCGAGAAAGACTTGCGCGGCCGGAGTAAACAGCGTCCACCGTGCTATCATCTGCATAGCAATGAATGCTAGAATCTTCCAGCATGTCATTGATATGCAGAAGAAACAGCGTGGGGGACAGCACGCAGCCTTGGGGAACGCCTGCGTTCACGGGCATATGATTGGAGCAAAAACCGTCGACAGCGACTTTGATGCTGCGCCCAGTGAGAAAGCTGCATAAGTTCTCGGGAAGCCCATAGGATGGAAGTTTAGCTAGGAGCGCCCCATGCCAAACTCGATCAAAGGCCTTCGCCATGTCCAAACTAACTGCCAGGCCCTCTCCCTTGCTTTCGATAGCCGCAGCCCAACGGTGGGTTAGGTAAACCAGAAGATCACCGGTTGAGCGACCATGGCGGAAGCCATATTGACGGTCATTAATCAATCAAAAAAGTCTACTGAGAGTTTGAAGTTGTATGTCATGAGCTTTCATATTTCTTTAGCTGATGTTCATTTAATGTGAAGTTCCAAGATATTTTAAATGAAACTATTCTAACCGGATTAATCGCGTATATTTAAAATTATACATTTTTGGAAACCTGACTTTACGAACACTTTGCAGTAGTCCATGGTGACGTGCAGGATGGGCCTCGGAGAAGATGATCAATCATCATCTATCATCCTCCAAAATAATTAAGTAAACATATTACTATGTCCGCCAGCGACAGTACGCAAATGACAATGTTTATACGGGTAAATTGAAATGTAAGTATATAATATACACCTTCCCAGATACATGGACTACGAGATTTGCGCGTAGTTCTTTATTACCCGCCTCGGATCTTCTAATCTGCTGGATTTTGGCAATTACGAGTGGGGCATTGAACTTCATCGATTAACGTGGATTATAAAGGTGTATAACACCTATATGTTTAAAACCAATATGGACTATTTTTATTATTAGAAGGAGTCGCTTTTCCCCGCTCGTTTTCGTCGTTTATTTATTACTCCAAAAACAGTTCGTTGTAGTGCTATCTGGGTGGGTCCACGCGATAGAGTATCGTCATTAAATTATTATCTTATCGCACTTCTCAATACGTGCGTGCTTATTATGAAGTCTCCGAAATCACTTTACTTACGTTTAAATATTTGAGGGCTTTAAAACCTCAGTAGCAGATATTAATGAATTATACATGATTACTAGAATAGATTACACTTGAGTTGGCTAGATTAATCCTGAGGCAATCACCTTTAATTAAATTTTTTCGTAATGCGTTTTTGGAGAAAATTGCATCTCATAAGTTTTTTATGTGAATTGCACATCATTTGAAAGAAAATCGCGTAAGAAATTGGAAAATCAATGGTTGCCAGCTTTCAGTCTGCCGCAAGTTCAGGGTTGCCTGGTTTAAACAGGTCACTTAATGTTAATAATTTGCACTCTTTTGTGTTTTTAATGAATTATATATCAATTATCAAAGCTTATTTTTTTCTGAACACTATAACACATGGTTGCCTAGAAAATAACTGCCGCAAGCAGGGGTTGCCATCATTTGAAATATTTTATTTCGGTACCCTTTCACTATGAGAATAGACGATGAAATGCGCGGTCTGCCTTAGATTTTAAAGTAAAATATTATATAATAGAAGGTCAATCTTAAAATAATGGTTATTCTAATTGTTCACCTGTTAAATGATGATTTTAATCATATTAAGTACGTAGAAAAAACTATTTTCCTTTTTTTCAAGTAAAATAATGAATCCATGATGCTGAGTCTTTGCTAAATCTGTTTTCGAAATACTAATATTTATTTAAATTACCATTTTA
This sequence comes from Heliconius nattereri, assembly GCA_013403645.1. Classification (NCBI taxonomy): domain Eukaryota; kingdom Metazoa; phylum Arthropoda; class Insecta; order Lepidoptera; family Nymphalidae; genus Heliconius; species Heliconius nattereri. The sequence goes on along the minus strand of JAAIXI010000248.1, from coordinate 83,786 downwards.
AAACGACTACTAACTTATCTAAATAAATAAATGTTTACATATATCGATCTACTATAAGGTATTAATTACATCATGTTTCCTTAATATAATGAAAGGTGACAATTACTGCGGATATTTTTTTTATTAATTAAGAAAATATGGAAAATTACATTTCAATAAACTCTTGGGATCTCGACCTATAAAGTTGCAAGCATTTACTTCGTGATTTATAAACTTCGACGTTTCTCCTCTCTAAGTAAATATACTTATATTTTTTATTACATTGCGTTCACGGGGTTATAATATGCGATATGGTTTAATTTGTAAAATTATTTAGTTATATTGTAAACATGTTTTAAACGTCCAATGAGCTCCCGCGATAACAGAAACGTAACTTTAATTATTATCAGCAAACACGTTTGTGTAATAGTGTTTTATAAAAAGCGATTTCCTTTCAAGGTACAGTAGTGGTCGTGCCGATCAATTTGTATTGTACATAGGAGGTACTCTTAGATGTCAGCGGGGTAGCCAGAGACTCGCTACGGCCTTGTCCACACAACACACAACAGCAATATATCGTCGACGATGATAAGCATCTTGAATTCAAATAAGAAATGTATAATTACCTACTTATATATAATGTAAATTGACACTGACTGTAGACGCGATAGCTGTGGGTCCGGATACTCATTAATAGAGGAAAGCGGAGAACGGACCGAGTATATAGAAGAATTAAGCTAAAATAAACAAATGTCATTTTAATATCTTGACCTAGTTATATTAATAACTAGTAGAATCAGGCGGCTTCGCCCGCTTGAATCATGCGGTTTTCACTATTGGACTCTGGCAAGCTTCCGAAACAATCGGTTCATAAATAAAAAAGTAATCTCAATTTACAGTATTTAGTTTGCTAATTGCCGTAACAGTTATTTTATACAACTGTTTTACTGAATTGACTGAATCTTTAGTTTTCAATTTCTTTATTAATATTTCTAATTCAAGCGGGCTCATAGCTCCGCACGGGCCCACTAGTTTTATTATGTTTTTATAAAAATCGGTGGCGATTTAAAGATTTTTCTATACACATTTCCAACGTATTTGCACCCTTAGGGGGTGAATTATAATAAATACGTGTTCAATGAAATATTTTTAAGAGTTAAAATTTAATAAAAATTTATGCCGATTTAAAGATTTTTCCATACATCCCTTTAGGGTAAAAATTTTCAAAATCGCTCCTTATTGGATGTCCACGTTATGAAAATAAACATCTGTCCAAATTTGACGTTTCTCCGCACAGCGCTTACAGACTTGTTGATTGTATCTAGTACCTATGCATTTAGCGTATTGCACACGGAGAGGCAGTGCAGTGCATGAGCATGAAGCAGCACCACCCGTTGACTTAGTTACCTAGTCGCATACGTCTGGTCTATTTATAAACGCCGTGAACTCCCAGTACCTATGCATACTGCCTGTATATGATGCTAAATCTTATATATAATATAGTATACTTTTGAAGTCAGTCGGCGTACTGGTGTAATTGAGGGTAGATGTCGATCGGGCGCAGTTGCTTGTAGGCAAGGAACATATTATACCAGGTTTGTAGGCAACGGCCCTTATCGGAAGGAAGCTAGTGTGAAGTATTGTTAGTAGGTGACATACATCGCTTACTTTAGAAACATACATACAATATGTGTTGTATGATATATAAGATTTTTTTAAGAATATATGTTGTTTTTATCTTGTTAACAATTTTAGTAAATTGATTGATTGATGAGTGACGATTACGATGAATGAAATTCAAATGTGAAGATTTGGCTATGTTATGGATATATTATTATAGATCTCGGGTTACTATATTTATAAATATTTGAAATTTAAAACAACATACTTTTGTTTCTACCGTCCCCAGGGCCAGGGCGGTTGAAAGAGCTATTAGGGTCAGTTAAAAACGTACTAATAATACAATAAATACAAATGAAACATGCTTTATTTGTTATTCATACTAATTATACAAATAATATAAAATAATATTAATCAGTTTTCAAGATTCTAATACTTCTAAACTATTACCTATTTTACCTTTGACTAGCAATAAGACATTTTAATTTTGCTTCATTTTTTATCTGACTTAACTACTTTACCTTGAGGGCGCTTTTACGATGTAGATAGTTCAGAATTTCTTTTCATATCTGAAACCATTCCTCGTCATTTATACTTACTAGTAAGTTCATAAGCTAATTTTCTTATTTAATTTAGATAATTCCCACTCCTGAAAACACACATTACCTTCATGTATACCCAATACCTTTGCCTGATAACAAGGAACAGTAGTTCATACCATGCTTGTTTTGCCGCTCATATGCATTATTGTAGCTCGACAAGTCAATTTCTTCCCTGTAAATTTTTCTCACCCGAATTTTCTCTATCTACAAAACATAAACACTAATGTATTTTGTGTATCAACTGTCCCCTATCCAAAGTTTAGTAAAATATACTTTCTAATTACGATACTAATAATAATACATTATAAATAATAATTTTCTCTTATTCTTCAAACATCGTAGTAGACAGTGAATTCACGTTGGAACCTGTCACCCCTCACCCCTCACTCTCCGTGCAAAGGTTTACGAGGTAATGGCTCTGTTTCAACCGTCTTTTGTTTTATACGTACTCAGTCTCCCCTACTTTATATATATATATATATAATTCTGATAGCATAATTAATATCGGAAGACAACAAAACAAAATGTTTTATTAGAAAACCGGACTGTCCTTAGGCCCATCCGCGGCATGTCGGCGGTGGTGATGGGCGCGGGCCCGGCGCACGCCTGCTTCTTCGCCACCTACGAGCAGAGCAAGCACACGCTGTCGCAGCTGACCCGGCACCGGCACGACCACATCACGCACGGTAATGTCAAACATCGCACTTTATTTATTCAACAAAAGAAATATATGCAATATGGAAATTTATTCTATCGGTTTCACTTGCGGCTGAATATTCATACGATTGCTTGTTTTGTGGTCATAGTTTCCTTAAGACCTGCCACTCGCATGCAACCAGATTTTAGTAGAAAAATAATACGCGTACTTTGTCAACACGATTAATGATCTAAAATTTGCTATTGCTTCACGCTGTATCCCGCACACAGCAGGGTAGGCAGAGGGAACCTAGGAGGCATTGCGTGTTGAGTAGCAGTAACTCAACGCCGCGTTTTGCCTCGACATCAGAGCGAAGAAATAGAAATATAAACGTAAATAAATATTCCACTCCCTCGATTGGGGATCGAACCCACAACCTTCGCCACCACCATAAGTGAAGCTAGTTCTAATCGGCAACTATTTGCGTTCCAGGTTTGTCAGGCTGCCTGGCGTCGCTGGTTCACGACGCCGTGTCGAATCCTGCTGAAGGTTAGACTTTTACATTGTTCGCACAATCAAAGTGGTACTCGTTAGGTACTCGCGATACAAACAGTCGGAATAGGCAGATGATTGCCGCTCATTAAATACTTTGAGGAGATCTAAATTGTCGTGTTCAGCGCGTTACGCCACGTCACTTGACAAGGCGCTTCCTGCAATCCTCACGGACATGCACTTCCTCCCTAGTAAACAACCACTTTTAATTGCATAAGGTAATAGAACTCGTATATCCCAAATATATATATTTACTATAAGAAGATAACAGTACATATTTTCAAACATTTTTTTTATATGCTTTAACATTTACATTTATATGCTTTTTGATTTTAAAATAATAGTAGGTAAATAGGGAATAAAAATGTTTATTGCATCATCATGTCTATAGGTACATCTTTACTCTATATAAGTACAAACTAAATATATTAATAAAATTGAAGTGCTTGTTACTTGCAATTATTGTCATGCTAATAACGCACAAACTATTTTTAAATGTTTGCCTGTCTTTTGATTTGTTTGTCTTGAACCAATCTCCGAATCAGCGAAACATAGAGGAGACTATGAGCAACATACTAGACTAGAGGAGACTATAACAACATAGAGTCGAACAACAGAAGCATTAACTTTTAATTTTTGCATTTCTGCGGGATCGGGGTTTACTGAATCCACAGACCACTAGTTGCTTACAGACCTGTGGCGTCTGTGCTCTCGCGACCTTTTCCTCAAGACACTTGGTTGTCTGCAACGTTTCTGCGAACGATGCGGTCATATGATTTGGTAAAGGTTAAAACGTTGACCTACATTGATCCTGAACACTAGTCATATGAAAAACAATAAACACTTAAAAGTCTTCACACACATCTTCACTTCTTATATTTTTGTAACTGATCCTGGCCTTGCCAATATACGCTATGCTTACCTAAGAAAGCAACAAGCAGCAATTATTAAAGTCAACGAGCTAGGAACTTACAAAAGCGTCAGCATCAACAGTTGCGGGTTGTCGTCATTGTTTGTTTAACGATCGCTCTTATAGGTATGTCGTATATCCAATCATAAAACTAAATATTTAAATAATTACTTAGTAAAACCTCGGCACATTTCAAAATATGGAATTAGGAAAGGATTAGATATTTACATTAAATATTTTCAAATTATTTTGCTTTTTTTTAGTTTCAAGCAGCTTATGTGGGCTGGTAGGTAGTTTATACATATAATTGTAGCACATTTGACTTCACGTTATTTTAATGCGCTATTGTTTCTGAAATTCAAGGTGAAGTTGATATAATTAAAAGAAATTGTACTTACAGCTGTAACGGAATAAGTGACATTAAAAATTCGCTGTGTCATTGCGGAAACAATCAACCACCGCGCACGTCACACTCAGCACACAGTACCTGCTTATATACAGTTTTTAAATCATTTACAAACATCCTAGGCTTTTCAGGAATTATATTGACCCAGAAAAGCAAATAAAAAAAAAGTTGTGACCATTGGAAGCTTCGGATTTACCCACCGTACTGCAGTGGAACGTCAAACACACCACCGACGTCCGCCATTGTGTTGGGCCCTGGAATTACTTTGTCAAGTATTCAAATATCTCATAAAGTTACCACGATTATGCCGGTTATTACAGGACAAGAGTTTTAGAACAACGTTGATCCCGGACCTGCATTGAGAAATTAAACATTTAGTAATTAAAATTGAAATATTCCCGGGATTGTAGTAATAAATTAATGAAGCGTTTAATAAAAACATTTATAATTAAGTAAATTACAAGAAACTTGTGATAAGATGTTATATAGTACGAGTATTATTGACAGTGCGGTGTACGCGGCGACGATAAGCGGCGTGTTTGCCTCCACTTGTTTGAAGCTGTACTAGAAATCTACTCTATAAATATTTGTGAGCGAGGTACATCTGTACAGTTGTTCGTCATTCACACACCACGTGAACGACAACGTGACCGCGAACTGCCGGCCAGTCTGTACACGTACAAGACGCCGTCAGGAATCCCAATGGTATCGGCTCTATTGTCCCCACAGTGCAAGTGGCATCAAACTCAAATTAAAATATTCTATATTCAAATAAACCATAAAAGCACTTTTGAATCGTCGAATGTACATGTCAACAAAAAGCTACCACCGGTTCGGAAGGCAGTTCTGCTGAGAAGAGCCGGCAAGAAACTCAATAGTTCTTAGATTATAAATATATCTCACGGCTCTTTTTTGGAGAATAAATATTGAATTGATATCTGAAGCACTGCCCCATAGCAGCATTCCATAAGATAAACTACTATGAAAATAGCTAAAGTAGACTAGTTGGGCAGTTTCAACGTCCGTCATTTGTCTTACTTTCTTAATTGTAAACGCGGCAGAGCTGAGTTTATCTGCAAGTGCTTCCAGATGAGCGTTCCACTGGAGTTTGGAATCTATAGTAACACCTAAGAAAATAGCTGATTCNGCCATGATCATTGGCTGGTATACTTCAGGTAAGCCAGCTAGCAATAGCGTACCAAGCCATTCATCATTTACATCAAATTCTATATTTCTTAACTTGTGTGCTGTTGATATTATCTTGTTTACATAGTCTTCTATGCTTTGACATGATTCTAATGTTGTGGTTATCAGATCTCTCAATAAGCCAACCTTTCGCGTCAATCCTTTGTCATCAAAAGCTCTAGAGAGGTTATTCCACACCTCCTTGGCAGATTTCGCCTCTTGTATATGTACATAGTTGATAGGATGTACCAATAAAATTATTTTAGACTTAGCTTTTGTGTCAAGTTTGGGGTCAACTGTTTCTTTCGCTGTGACACATTGCCACAAGTCCTCGTGCTCAAGATACGTTTGAACGGCGAATCTCCACGTTGGATAGTTCTCTCTTCCAGTCAGTTTTTCAATCAGTGCCATCGTATTTGTAGAAGACATTTTGCTGATGAAGAGATTGCAAGAAACAGGAAAGCACGTGTTGACTTTAAGGTTATGACTATTCGGAACTACTTTTATTACGAATTCAATGAAACTTTTATACTGTTTTATACTGTTAACTGTTTTGAAAGATCAATCAGGTGGTCTGGGCCCATAACCTGATGAATTTATTAATTAAAAGATCAAAGAAATTTATAACGTAGTTTAATAATTGACGAGATTCCACAGAGCACAGATTATATCAAAAGTTAGTACAAAAAAGTGAGGTGACACATTCTGCCATAGTGTTGTATCAATCGGTAAAGTCAAATTTTAATATTTCAACAATTAGATTATTAACATCAAACCAACGAAGAATATGCGATAATGCACTATTCACTTCGTCATAGTTTATTTTATTTCTGTCAACTTTAAATATTAAAGAGGTATCATTCGCGAAAAGTACAATATCACATATGTTCTTCACATAAAAAGGCAGATCGTTCATACAAAGAAGAAATAAAAGGGGACCAAGTATAGATCCTTGTGGAACGCCCATCTTTAGAGGAGATCCAGATGATTTTACATTATTTATACTAACCTTCATCTACTCACAAGTCGCCTGTGCTATGTCAGTATCATCTTACACGCCTTAACCCAAAGATGCGTCGTCTGCGCATTGCCGTGAGTCTCTCGGTAAGAAAAGACTCATACATTTATATTTTTAATATTCTTCGTCGATCAAGTTAAGTAAAACGCAGTTTATTTCTGATACCTAACATTATGCTTCTATGCCCAAGAGCTCTGACATAGCCCCACTTTCAAGGTAGTACCTAAGTACGCACACAATCTTAACTACATATTAGATTATTAACTCTCAAAATTTCAGCTTTGCTTCAATGACGTAGGCTTGGGGCCCTGGGATCTCATCATCATTTCCTGTCTAGTAAATAACGAAACTGCTTTTTACAAGAATGTAGTTTTTATGAAATATTTAAAACCACAAGCACCGAGCGCCAGTGTGGTAGTGACTGACCACACTCGGATTGCTCGCTCGCCGCATTTAGACTTCGCGTCTTTATTTATTCATTCATTCATATTAATGTCTGTGCAACTATTTAAAGTACATTAATTTATACAAAATATTTCCTGCACTTTCATATGTCTGCTTATTTTCTTTGTCTGCCTGTTTCTAACACAAAAAATTACATCCCTTATGTTCTATATTTGTATTTATATAAATTGTTTTAATTAAAGTGAAACTTCTATATCGTCACATTTTTTGGACTTTCACCGTTTACTTAAATTGAGGAGTGACTTTGAATGACAACAAATAATATTGAACTTGATAACTAAGTGTTCCATTATTCCAGCTCTATAATTATATTGTTTATTTTATTTATTTATTTTAAATTGGGAAACAAACAGCTTTTACAATACTTTTTAGCATATTACATATCCATATTACATTTGCCAATAAATTTTCCACTTTTACATGAAACACGGAGTGAATATAAAAGAAATGAACTTTTTGCATATGTTGCTAATTAACAATAAAAAAATGAATTTATGGTCTAAAAAGAAATTAAAAAAAAGATTTTTACTAAGGAAAAGGTTAAGATTTACATCAGTTGAATTTTGTCGATAATTTTACATGAAAATTGTCTCAAATTGTTATGAAAAATGTCTAAAGTAATTATTGTATGCCCTATAAGAGTTTAGTATAAAATTATTTTAGGCATAATTAGTTTTTCAAGCAGAAATGTAAAAGGTGTATCTAGATCTGGCACTAAAAGTTGGACATTTTATGTGAATATTACTTAGCAGATAATTGGAATCTATAAGATTGTGTAACAATTCATACACAAAAATTTGATCTCTATATCCTCTTCGTTTTTTTAATAACAGTATATTTAGGTTCTAAGAGTTGTCTAATTTAAATTTGTCAAGTAATCGCCGTATAAATTTATTTTGGACACTTTCAATTGCAAATACATATTTATCATACTGTGGGTTCCAAATAGGCGAGGCATACTTTAAGTAAGATCTAAAATATGAATTATACAAAAGGTTAAATGTATGTATGTACTTAAAATCACTCCCCTGTCTAAATATAAAACCGAGCATTTTATATGCTTTTCCTATAATTTTCACAATATATTTGTCAAACAAAAGACCGGCGACCAATAATATACCAAGATCCTTAACAATGGAGACTTGATATTTTCCTGTTGCGAATCAGATAATCGAATAGAATGGGAGATTTCTTTCTACAAAAACTAATTACACAACATTTGTCAAGATAACTCATTAGACGCGCAGTATTTATTAAAATTGACTAGATCCTCCTGTAGTTTAATGCAATCCTTATGATCTCTTATAATTTTGAAAATGTTTGCATCATCGGCATCTTTCTTCGGCATCGGCATCAATCTCTTTCTTGTTTCTTATTGCTGGTGGTCAAGGGTGAATAATGTTATATCCATATTTGGTAGTAATTAATAGCCGTAGTAGTAGTTTTTAGTAGTATTTATATATTAATATATATATATTTAGTTTTTCTGTAGCTATTATAGTATTTGTTATGTATGATAATAGTATTTTTAATATAAAAGACGATTCTTTTTACTCTTTATCATCTTCCTCCGATGGCAGTCTTCTCAGTACTTCCTTACCCATATCTACCTTCCTTGACAACACTTTTTCAAATTTCCAAAAAAATTTTAATGTTGTTCACATTAATGCCCAAAGCATCCCTGCTCATCATACTGATCTCTTAACTTCTTTTGATTGTGAAAATGTCCATGCAATTTTAATTTCCGAATCAATCCTTAAACCCTATCTACCTTCTGCTTCCTTCTCCATACCTAACTTCCACCTTGTACGGAATGACCGCATTGGTAAGGGCGGTGTTGGTGTAGCCATTTACATTCGCGACCATATACCGTTTACGATTGTTACCAAATCTCCAGCAGAATACTCTGAAGCTGCTGAATATATTTTTATTGAAGTTCTACTCGGGCTATCCAAGTTGTTACTTGGAGTGTTTTATAGCCCATCCCTGCATATAAATTATTTCGACACTTTAGTTGTTATGAGACGCAGTTTTAAAAATTTTAAACATGCGCGACCTTAATGACATCAACGAGGATTCCATATTTAATGCGGCAACTATTGAGGCTAAATTAGAGTTATTGAACTCAATTATAACTGAGCTATATAACAAACATGCTCCTCTGCGGCCTATGAAGTTAAAACACTTATCTGCGCCCTGGATTACGCAAGAGATTAGATCGTTAATGACTAAAAGAAATTCTGCTAAATCTAAGTATAAAAAAAATCCTACTGACCAAAATCTTCTAAAATACAAGTCCTTGCGTAATCGGTGTAGTAGAGTGTACAGAGATGCTTAAAGAAATTATATTCACACAAATTTGAAAAACTTAAATACCCCCAAATCATGGAAGTTTCTGCAGTCACTAGAGATCGGCCGCCAACGTCAGGACATGATTCGGGACATCGATATAGATGCCTTAGATATACATTTTGCATCAATTAAACCCATGGACGATACAGTTAAGGCAAATACATTAAATGTTATCCGTTCCTTACCCTCTCCTTCAACCACTCCATTCCTTTTTGACTTAATTACACCTGCCCAGGTTAAAAAAAATATTCTGGCGATAAAATCAGATGCTGCTGGTTTTGATGGCATCAACCGTAAGCTATTACTTTTACCCTTAAGAGTGTTGGCCCCGGTAATTACACATATTTTTAATTTTTCCCTCTCCTCTAACACCTTTCCAAGTGCTTGGCGAATAGCGCGCATTATTCCTATACCAAAATCCAAAGATCCAAAATCCTTTTCCCAATACCGTCCGATTTCAATACTTCCCTTCTTGTCTAAGGTCTTGGAACGTATTGTGTCGGAACAATTAAATCGATACTTTTAGAAAATCGTACTTCCGTTTCGTACATCGTCTCAATTTCAATCTGGTTTTCGAAGTAGACACAGCACAGTTACTTCTTTAATCAAAGTGTGCGATGATATACGGTTTAATATGGAGAACCAAATCTTACCCTCATTGCATTGCTTGACTTCAGTAACGCTTAAAATACTGTTAATACTGATTTATTAATTGCTGTCTTACAATCAATAAACATCTCCCCAGAAGCTACTGAGTGGTTCCGAAACTATCTATCGAACCGGCGACAATACGTACAAGCAAACGACAAATCATCTTCCCTATGCTCAATGTCTGCGGGTGTCCCACAAGGCGGTGTCCTTTCCCCACTCCTGTTCTCTATTTTTATTAATACTGTTTCCCAAACCCTATCTTCTTCCTTCCATCTATATGCTGACGACTTACAGATTTACTTTGCGACTCCATCCAGTGATATGGATGTGGCCATTTGTAAATTTAACGAGGATTTACATAATATATCTGTGTGGAGTACATCTTATGGAATTACTATTGATCCTAGTAAGTCCCAGTTAAGCATTACAGGCAGCACTAAGCAATTAAAAAACTTGACGGTATAAAACTTCCTCCAGTACAGCTTTCCTACCGGTTAAAACCAAAACTACTCTAGCTCACTCACTACTGCTACCAATTTTAGATTATGCTGACTCATATTACCCAGATTTATCTGAGGAACAATTAAAGAAACTAGAGCGGTTACAAAACTTATGTATTCAATTTAATTAACGGTCTGCCTAAATTGGATCATGTTTCAGATCATCGTCGTCAGCTTGGATGGCTTCCTATCAGACATCGCCGTAACTTCCGGATGCTTACTCTCCTCTATTCAATCCTTTATAATCCTCTCTATCCTGCTTATTTAAAAGATCGTTTCTGCTTCCGTGGCTCCGATTCTAGCCTACGCCTTGAACTTAGGTCCAGGAGCAATAATCTTCTTAAATTTCCAACTTGTCGTACCCAATTCCATTTCATTCACTGTAAAATCTGCTATCCTCTATATGTATATGTAGAAGCATCAGAAGGGGCCTCAAAGCGGTCTTGGCTGTCACTATTCATTTGTGGGCGCTGTAGCAACAGAGATGTTTAAATAAAAGTCACACTTGTATTCTAGAATGTCTTATTATTCGTTTACATAAAAGTTTTACAATGAATCTCACAAGATTAACAACATTACAANTATAACAATTAATTATAATATCACCGATCCATCCAAAGAGAACTTTTAAAGTTTTCTACAAAAGTAAATTCGAATAAAGCTTTAAAGTGTAAATTTATTTATTTAGAAAACGGTCAGCTGCCTTTAAAACTAAGTACTTTAGAAACAATTTATCACTCGTCGATGCGAAGAGAGATTTAAGCGAAATCAGTCTTGATACAAGTGTTGTACCTATTGGTAATTGTGTTGTCACAACTGAATCGAAAGGGTAAGAATGTAAGAATGTTTTGGATAAGTAAAATCAGTATTATTTAAATAAAAGAATCATTTTAAAAACGAAATAAAATATTCGCATGTACAAAAATAAAAAAATCCTAACAATTTATTAAATTTTACAAGTCTCATTGAGTACATTTACCGATATACTCCATCAATATATATATATATATATCTGATGCCTCTACAAATACATATATATTTGTAGAGGCATCAGAAAGGGGCCTCAAAGCGGTCTTGACTGTTACTATTCATTTGTGGGCGTTGTAGCAACAGAGATGTTGAAATAAAAGTCACACTTATATTCTACAATGTCTTATTACTCGTTTACATAACAGTTTTACAATAAATGTCACAAGATTAACAAAATTACAATAGATTAGGAGCCCATAGGTTAATTGGTGAGCATCTCACGCCATAGCTGTCAACCAATTACATCTGCTATTCCTCGTGGCTACACCTATTACCATATTCGGGGTTACCCGCTCCATTTTAAATATTCTTCTAATATAATCCATTACATAAATCAATTAAAATCGAAACGTTATAATTGCGAAATTATAATTAAAACTAATACATAGCGCGCGCATTTATAGGATTATATGTAGATATTATATTATTATTTTGTAGATATATATATATGTATATATATATGTATGTATGTGTGTATATTCATTATTATTTTATTACTGTATTTTATTTTGCACTATAACGTTATTCCCATTTCTTTATTTTTAGTCCTTTATTTGACAAGGTTTGCCTGGAACAGATTGCTTGAAGCAATAAGGCTGCCTTTGCATACATTTTATAAAAATATATTATTTCTTTTTCTGTTATAAGTATTTTTGTGTGCAATAAAGTTTTTTCTATTCTATTCTAAAGAAGTGTCTTAGAATGTTCAAAAGATTGTATAATATCATTGATAAAAATTTTAGAAAGAAGAGGTCCAAGATGGGAACCCTGTGGTACACCAGAAGTAATAGGCACAAAACTAGAGGTGAAGCCCCTCACAGCCACAGCTTGAGTTCTATCACGGAGATAAGACTCAAGCCATCTTATAAGATCACCATGTATACCAGCTTGTTTAATTTTGTCAATTAACAAAAAATGTGAAATTTTGTCGAATGCTTTCGAAAAGTCAGTATAGATAACATCAACTTGATATCCACAATTCATAGCGTAGAGGACTTCATCTAGAAACTCACAGAGGTTAGTTTCTGTGGAGCGTTTTTTTATAAAACCATGTTGTTGTGGGATTAGTCGGGGACGTATAAGAGAAAATAGATTACCGTTAATAATGTTTTCTAATAATTTGGGAATAACAGAAAGTTTAAATATTTAGTTTTAAGTTTAAAATATTCCACGATAATTATTAACATTTCGCTTATCACCGCTTTTATGGACTGGGACAATAATAGACCTTTTCCAAATATGAGGTACAGACCCCGATTGTAAAGATTTTGAAAACAATATATCTAATGGAACAGAGATTTCAGAACTGCAACATTTTAAATATAGGAGGTAATTTTTCAGGCCCAGAACCTTTAGAAAGGTTTAGTTTCAAAAGATACTGTTCTATGATCTAACGAGTAACGTTTTGACTTGACAAAGGACCAAAATTGTTTTGAATTGTAACGAATATTGCTTTCAGCTTTATCAAGAAACAGAGCATGGCATTCCAACTCCATATGTTTTGTCTCATGCCGTAGATCAGAAAATATTTTATAGTCACTACTTCTGCCGTAAATCTTCCATTTCTTATGCATTTAAAGTTTTTTATTTACTAGTTTTATTAAGCGTCTACCGTACCAAGCTGGAAATTTGTTATTGCTGTATGCGGTTTTAGTTCTATCAACTGCGTCCGAAATATTGTGATAAGAGAGTTATTGGACCCAATTAATTTTATTTAATTCAGAGTTAATGGCCTCATTATCGGCGTCATGGAAACGATGTACAATGCGTGGAGGTTCTCTCAATAATTTGTGAGGGATACCTTCCTCCACACTTATTAAAAGAGCTAGATAATGGCCAACTTCAGGTAGTGATAAGGGGTCAGTCCTCGCAACTACACAAGGGGAATTGGATAAGATGAGATCCAATAGCCTATTATAATTATTAAAAATGGAATTGTATTGACTCCATCCAGTAAACGACATGAATGCGAACAATTGTAAAATTAGGTTATTGTCAGAGGGGTTCTGAATAGCGAGGTGCACATCAGATTGTAACAACCACCTTGCTTCACTAATAACGAAGTCACCTAGTATAATAAAGTTATCGCTGCGGTTATTAAAATAAAGGTCCGACATGTATTCAAAGAAAATCGCTTCAGAGTCGCATTGTTTCGGATTTTGAGGGAAATAACAGCAAAGTAGGTGGAACTTTTTACGATATGAGCCTTGTTCCAGAATCAAACTAAGGCTCGTTATATCAGCGTCAGGTAATTGAGGGGGCGCGCTGGAGTGTTGAATATCAATATATGCGGTTCCTTGCCGGATAGCAATGAGAGTACCACCTCCTCTCTTTACTCCTAAACGTGTATAGTCCCGATCATTACGGTATACAATATAACGTGGATCAAAGAGTTCCTTATCACAAATTCCGTCTAGCAGCCACGACTCCGTTAAACAGACTACGTCATAATTATTGTTTAGCAAGCTATGATAAAATATACTAAGAGCCATAATAAAGTGAAAATTAATTATATAAAAACAAAGGTATAATAATTATGTTTAAATTTGAATATAGTAATAAAAATAAAATAGAGAAATATCACATTAATTAACTGAATATAACTGCAGGCACTGGCAACCAACGCCACGCAAGAATAAAGATGAAAATAATTATAATAGCCCAAATAGAGACACCTTAACACTTTCATAAAGCAACTATTGTAAGTAAAATAAAAATTAATTAACAAAAAAAACACGAACACAATAATCGTATTTCAATATCACTATAGTTCTTACGGGATTTTTTTTAAACAGTCATTAGAAGAGATATGGATAACCGGAGAATTATGTGTTTTACGGACCATAACAGTACAATTTCGGACCCAGCAGAAGCCAACGTCAGACGCAAGTAGTCCCTTCAGCTTGCGTATTGATGAGAGAAAGTCGTCTTTTTTATAACGCGACTGCATTTTCAAAATAATTGGACGGGGTTTACCGTCAGTAGTATCATTCTTTACTGCTACTTTTGTTACAAAGTCCACATCCGTATCAACATTAATAGGAAAACCGCTTTTAGATGCTAATAATTTAACAATCTGAATAAGTTTTCGCCTTTCTTATACGGCACTCCGTTAATTTGAATGTTAGAACGGCGAACCCATTGGTCCCTTCTAATGGAGTTTTCCGACAATTCTTTAATCTTTAGCTTCAAATCATTTAATTAAAGACTTTTTTTAGACTATTTAATTTAGACAGTTGTAGGTCAAAATCGTTCGTCTGCTCCGTAAGACAATTGACAGAGGGCTCAATATGAGCTATTTTTGAAGACCAGGCATTAACAGCCTCAGAGAGATTTCGAAGTTCCACAGTGACAGAACATTTAAATGATTCCACAATGGCATGAAGGTTATTGAAACGGTCATCAAAATAATTGATAATTGATTTCAAACCACTATCTTGCAGTAATTGCAATTGAGGTTGAGTGGACTTCATATGTAATGAACTCTCTATTTAATGAATATTACACACTATATATTGGATATAGTAAACAAATTCACTCCCGATAAACAACTTTTTCCACCGTTTAATAAACATAAGCGGCACGACTGTAGATAACGCGTGAGCTCAGTACATTAACAATAATAATTATCAACATACAAGCATTTCTACTATACTTCCTTACTACTCCTTCGCGTGACGGCAGAACATAGACAATTTATAGACTAAAATGACGACGGCCAATGTTTTCGCTCATATAAGAGTAGGTACAGGCAACATATTGTTAGACACTATCGTTTCTTCGACCCACAAGGAATCTGAGTATCGGGCAAAGCCAGTTAACGAGATTGAAGACGGAGTCTTGAGACGGAGACGTGTTTGGATGTTAATTTATTTTTAAATTAAATGCGCAGTGATTGCTTGCTGAAAATAAATATGTGGCAAAAGAATGAGATGAATTGAATGCAATAAGCGAAAACATGTCTAAAGAAAAAAACAGCTCAAAGTCGTACAAAGCCAACGCGTTGTAAATGTGTCCATAGAACAAATTGAACGAATTAAATCAGATTAAGAATATCATGCTAATAAGCGTACAAAGAAGCAAAGATTGTCAATGGGTGTTGATGATGATAAATAAAATCTGAGTAGTCTGAGATTAAACATTAGATTTGAAAATTATATGCCCGTATCCCGTAGCTATAGGGGAGCAAAGCTTAACTTAACAACAATGACGCTTAAAATTTAGCTGCTGTCATCGCGGAAAGATGGAATGCCTGTCATTATGTCATTAGCCAAATATCCGAAAGAAAGTATTTAGAGAGGATTTGATATATTAACAAGGATTAAACGCAATGCATATTGTCAGTCAGGCTACGCTATGAGCGACGACCTCTTTGTGTTTTATGTTCTAGGGTTACCTAGCTAGCACAATGGATCAAATAAAATTGACTTCAGAAGAAAGTCGTACATCCACCCAAGCATCCAACATCCATTTATGAAATTTTTGAAAATTGAAAAATTTGTGGCACTCATTAATTTAATTTGTGGTACCAACAGTGCCAAATTTTTCAATAAAATCAGCTTCAGGGTAGGCAGAGGGGGACCTAATGTTAAGACACTCTGTTCCCCACTTTCTGCCAGATTCTGGAGGCATCTGGTGGCAAAACTCAACGCCGTGCTTTGCCTCGACACCAGAGCGAAGAAATGGAAATAGAAATATTTCACTTTCCTCGAGTAGGGGTCGAACTCACAACCGTCGCGTTACAGTCACATCCTTGTGCCGCTGCGCCATGACGTCCTCAATTTTTCAATAATTTCAGAAATTTCATTGTTCTAAGGTGTAACTGAAAAACAGCGATGCTTGAGAGTAAAAACTCAAGCATCACTTAGCTGATTTACACCTTTTGCCATAATGTCCCATTGTTAAATTGTTAATTTTTTTGTTAAATGTGTATTTCATGGCAATAAATGTTTTTATTATTATTATTCTGCCTGTTAAATAAGTACTTTTATAGTTTTTTAACAGTGTAATTGTTTTAAGAATTGCTAAATTAAATTGCTAAATATTCAAGAGATAATGACAAATGCAATGACTGAAATGTAGATGTTAGAAATGTTCAGTAACACCCTACACAAAATTAATATGTTATTAATAAATCGCGGGCCATTGTGTTGCAGTGGTGAAGCAGCGCCTGCAGATGCTGAACTCGCCGTACCGCGGCGTGTGGGAGTGCGCGCGGCACGTGTACCGCGCCGAGGGCCTGCGCGCCTTCTACCGCTCGTACGGCACGCAGGTGGCCATGAACGTGCCCTTCCAGGCGCTGCACTTCACCACGTATGAGTGGTGCCAGGCGCGGCTCAACCCGCGCCGCGCCTACGAGCCTCGCGCGCACCTCGCCGCAGGCGCGCTGGCTGGCGCCCTGGCCGCCGCCGCCACCACGCCGCTGGACGTGTGCAAGACCGTGCTCAACACGCAGGAGGCCGGCGCCGACGGGCTCGCCGCCGCCGCCGCGCTCGTGCTGCGCGCCGGCGGCCCGCTCGCCTTCTTCCGCGGCGTGCACGCGCGCGTGCTCTACCAGATGCCCGCCGCCGCAATCTGCTGGCTCACGTACGAGACGCTCAAGCACGCACTTAGCACGCTCGGCCTGCAGCACCACGACGACGGCGGCGCCTCCGCCGGCGCTACCACCGCCAGCGCCACCACCCCGCTCGCGTGCGCCGCGCTGCGCCTGGCCGCCGCCGACGTACCGGCGCCGCTGTCGCGCTCATAGAAAGTGAAGGTTGCTCGTTGCGATCGAACGAAATCGAAAATTTTATAAGTTAATAAAAAACAGCCGTGCGAATGAATCAGTCGGACCTGCTGCTGAACTATAACTTTTATTATATTGTTAATGAACGTGTTGTTGTTTCGTTTGTATTATTTAAACAAGTATATTTTGAATTTTTTTGTTTAATTTTACATTTGCGGCGACGATCAGAGAGATTTATAATCGGGAAAAATTCTTACATATTTTAATATCAACAGTATTTAATAATGAAAAAGACTTTAAAAATTAATAATAAAATATTTAGTGGCGCGTCATGAGTCATGGAGTTAATATTTACACTTTATAGGAAATTGTTGTTTAATTGTTAAAACTTGATGACTCGAAAATTATTGAACATATTTTGGATCTGGACGACCGCGTGCTCCCGCGCCGCTTTATAGTGAGAGTACCTCTCGTAAGTGTTAATATTAGTAGTAAGAGCTTACGTTTTTATATTGCTTAGTTCCCCGACGTCGCACTGACGTCACACTGACAACTCACAGATGTTATTCAGTGGGCGCCACTATAAACCGACCGGCCCTGCTGCTGAGCAATCACGTTAGTTACCGTCTTACACATTTATGTCATAAATAAATAACACAAAAAATTATTGTTATAATATTTTAATCGTGTGAATATGCATCTTCCCAATAAACGCGAGTTTAACTCGATTTTGAGGGTTTTGTTGACATTTCAGCTTTCATCCTTACTATGCCAGAAAGTGTTGCCAGGGCCAATGCTCATTATCAACCTGGCAACATGCGTCTGTCGCCCCGAGGCTGTGATCTGAACACTTCCCCCCCTGGAAATTGAAAATAAAAAGTATTTAATGTATCTTATTGGGTGATGGCTCGTACGAATATATTGGCCTGTGTAGATACACATTAGTGACTGTCTCACCTAGTTCTAAATTCTTGTCACGTACAAATTAGTACCTAAACATATTTGCAATTATTGGCGATTGGCATTTCTTTTACATCTTTCTATTAATAACACCAATATTTCCACAATTAAATTATTTACCGGACGTAACCCGGTACTATATTATAGTCTATAAAGTTGCGTTATTTTATTTTGTACAGGGTGTAAGTGTTGCACCTGCGTGTAGAGCGGAGGTAATTAATCATTAAATATATTGTAAATTTATTCGAGCGGTGGAGTCCGTCTTGTGTATTATAACTTAGTATATATGTTAATTATGATCATCCTGCGGGATGCAAAACCGTTGGTGGTGCTAGACACACGCGCTCACACAAGCACACACACGCACACACACGTACATGTTTTGTGTGCGACTGCAATCGAAGAGCCCTGGCTGCAGAAATTATGTAAATAATAGACTAGACAGAACAATGAGATTCTCTTGCATCATTAACGAAATAAAACACCATTTGGTAAAATTAGAGCCTCATTAAAGGTTGAGACACTAAGACCTGCTGGTGCGTGTGTGTGCATGTATATAGGTGTGTGCGAGAGGGAGAGAGGGGGAGTGGTTAATAGAGGAGAGCGCGAGGCGCTGGCGAGCTCATCGGAGGAGTCATTATTGTTTTCTATTGTAAATTGCTTTATTTGTATTTGTTATATTTATGAGTTGTATAGATGAGTTCGAAATTTAAATAATATAGTGTTTTAAGAATACAGGACACGCACCAAGTGAACGTTTATTTCGAATACGAGAACAAATAAACAGTTGGACAATACATGTGTTTACTTTTATTTTTTCCAATAGTTCAAAGTTTGGACTATCGGTTCGACGGCTCGAGCGAGAATGCCACCTGTTGACAACTTATTAAATTATTAATTAGAAGTTAGTCACGTAGTTTATACTGAAAATACGTGTGCCCTCTGACAGATATAATATAATACAACGAATACCTCTGGCAAGTCGTAAGAATTGAAAATGTCTTGTAAAGAAAACAAAGCGCAGCACAGGACTCGTGAAATACACGCATATCTAAGTAGCGATCGCTACGACTTGTTTCAGCGAAACGTAGCATCTGTGTGGGGGCGACGGAGAGAGAGAGAGAGATCGCTTTATTTGTTTGATTTTGTGTTTTAATATTACTAGCGGACGCGCGCAGCTTCGCTTGCGTATTTAGGGGTGAATTCTAATAACCCATGAAACATGTGTTCGATTAAATATTTTTAAGAGTCTAAATTTCAAATTTTATAAAAATCGGTTGCGATTTAAAGATTTTTCCATACAAACTTTCAACCCCTTATTTGTACCCTTAGGGGGTGAATTCTAGAAAACCATGAAACACATGTTCAATTAAATATTTTTAAGAGTCTAAATATTAAATTTTATAAAAATCGGTGGCGATTTAAGAATTTTTCCATACAAACTTTCAACCCTTTATTTGCACCCTTAGAGGGAGAATTCTAGAAAACGATGAAACACGTGTTCAATTAAATACTTTTAAAAATCTAAATTTCAAATTTTATAAAAATCGGTGCCGATTTAATTTTTTTTCCATACAAACTTTGAACCCCTATTTTACCCCTTTAGGGTTAAAATTTTTCAAAATCCCTTCTTAGTGGATGTCCAGATTATGAAAGTAAACATCTGTCCAAATTTCACGTTTCTACGCACAGCGGTTACGGCTGTGCGTGCGTCTTACCTCAGTCAGTGAGGACAAGTCCTTTTATATATATAGATTATTTGTAACTACAGAAACACTATGTCAGCAGGCCCCTGCTACATAACCGAAATATGATCGCGATCGATCGACTTCTGATTATTATTTTGCGGACTCTTTGTGTTTCTACGCCCTAATATTTTAAATAACTTTTTGTTCTTGTTGTAATTAAAAGTGTCGTGTGAATAAAAAAAATGATTTATTTATTGATGACAATTTAACAAATTTAATATGTGCAAAAAATATCGGCGTTGGCGTAAAATCTTGGCTTTGGCTTTACCGTCGATGTTATTGACATATTGCTGAGTCTAGGAGTGCTCAACACGCAATGCCTCCATAATTCGGTGGAAAGTAGGGAAGGGAAGATGAAAAAAAAATCGAGTAAGTTTCCTTCAACCTTTGTTTTTTTCATCACAATTAATATTTGATAGAAGTACTTATGTGCAATATTTTAAATACCAAATTATCAAAATAATTTAATAATTGTTTTGTTTCGTCTTTTAACTATGCTTAAGAATCATACACAATACTTGACAATACTATCGCGAATTAGCATACAATCCATAGTCCAAAACAATGATGGTACCGATACTATAGATTCTATCGATACTATTTAAATCGCATTGTCCGATAGTATTGTACCCTCGTCGAGAACTGTCGTTAGTTTCTATACTATCTATTTAATCGATACTGTCGATCCCATAAGCTTTTTTAGATTAAAACTATCGTTAGTTGGCAACACTAGACCGTACAACGTCCGTGCAGTTGCTTTTACACGATTGTTAGCGATCGGTGTCACGTCAGAGTGACAAGCAACGCCATAGTGTTTAATAGGAAAAAGAATAATTTGTGTGTTTTCCATTCAACGTGAAATTGGCGAAGTGATTAGTGCTGAACTGGCATGCTCGGATCGCCATAATTAAAGAACAACAACAATAAGAATCATTCTATAGCAAGTTCTGTTCAACAGTAAAATTAGTCGTTGCAGAATGAACAAGAAAAATAAAGAAAGTGAAACTAATTTGCAGTAACTATAAATTTGTTTGAATGTAATCGAATAATTTAATTTCATTCTAATATTTTTAATGTAATCGTTTATTTAGTTCATTAGTTCATTTTGAACATTAACTTACAAAGAAGAAACTTATTAACATTAAAGGCTTTTAGAATAATATTAAAGCTTAGCGTAATATTAAAACATAGATCGAGATCTTTTTATTTTAGCTTAGCACTTAAATGAAAAAAACGCCGGACGTTTTGAACAATTTTACAAACTTTTATATTTTATACAACGGACATGGATATTATTTGTTAAGAAAATAGTGCGTAACCCCTTGAGTAGTGCTCTTATTATTTTAGTATTTCTATAACCTATCTCAATAGAGACAATTTCCAGGGACTATAGAGTTCTACAGATGTCGCCACTTGCCAGTTGTTTGACATTTGTTCGACGCAGTGACGTATGACGTAGGACGTAGGTAAATAAAAGACCAACAGTATGAGGCTTTATTTTTACAAATTGTACAATTGTATTGTTGATAGTTTAAGTATGCTTTAAAAATACTTTTACATTTTAAAACAAACTAAATTTAATTTGTCATCAAGTTTGATGAATTTGAATGTTTCTTATTTATCGTTTCTGATAAATTATATTTTTTGTGAATAAAACAAAGACTTTTACAATAATATACAAGCAATATTAAAACCATTGAGTAATGACAAAATACATCATCTTTATAGTAATAAAATTCAAAATTATTAAATGAATTATTTTCTTTTATTAAATTAGTTAATTAATTTTACATTTTTAAATATAAATTATTATAAAAAAGATACATTTAAAAATATAAAAAAACCACTCTTCCGAGGGCGGGACAAGGGTCCAAGCCATCGGTGGCTAGGGCTCCAGAGAGAGGAACCTCCGCACAATACGCGCCGTCTCAAGTAACACTGCCTTCTGTATCCGGTTCTTGATCCAACAGCTAAGCGATAGCCTCTTAAGGTGTTGGTCGAGGCTTTTCGCTATTAAACCGTTAACCGAAACCACTATCGGCACAATGATAGTCGCATTGACATCCCACATGGCGGTAATCTCATGGGCTAGGTCCAAATATTTAGATAGTTTTTCTTTTTCGGCCTTCACGAGATTGTCATCATGTGGGATAGTAACGTCAACAGTCACTGCGCGGCGCGCCACTCAGTCTACTAGTACTATATCAGGTCTATTGGCAACAATATACCTGTCAGTAATAATACACCGATCCCAGTAGAGCAAAGCACAGCTATTTTCAAAAACAGACATGGGATTGTACCTGTAGTAAGGCACCTCCAATTCTACAAGGCCATATTGAAGAGCAAGTTGTTGGTGTATTATCTTGGCTATTTGATTGTGTCTATGCAAATACTCACCATTAGCAAGATGAGAACAACCAGAGACAATATGTCTGAGGGACTCCCCAGGTCGATGACAAAATGAATTATTATTATTTAATCTAGCGTTTTGTTGCGCAATCGATAGTTTTAATCTAAAAAAGCCTATGCGATCGATAGGACAATCGATAGTATCGATATTTTCTTAAGCATAGCTACAAGATGAAATGAAAAGTACAAGAAACATTTTTGTTACATTTCTTTTGTTTTTTCATATTTTGGTGAAAAGAAAAATTACTTAATATGGCGTATCAAGGTGAGTAAATGTACTAAATTTTCTTTTTCTTACAACCGAGTCTTAAATAGATGTAAAAAACCGTGAAACACGTGTTCAATAAAATATTTTTCAGAGTCTGAATTTACAATTTTATAAAAATCGGTGCCGATTAATTTTTTTTCCATACAAACTTTCAATCTCTATTTCACCCCTTTAGGGTTAAAATTTTTCAAAATCCCTTCTTAGTGGATGTCCAGATTACGAAAGTAAACATCTGACCAAATTTTACATTTCTACGCACAGCGGTTACGGCTGTGCGTGCGTCTTACCTCAGTCAGTGAGGACCAGTCCTTTTATATATATAGATTACTTATTGAATATTGATAGAGAGAAAAAAATCTGTGTTTATTTTTAAGAAAAGGTTTAATTGCACAGGTAAACATACTACTATCGTGAAAACCCCGGAAACACAATATCAAGATTTATTTTGCACCACAAATTTAACAGAAAAGTCTACAAAAGGCACTATTGGAAGGAGAATCTGTAGTAAATTCTGATATTACGATTTAAAGGCACATATAACCATAATCATGAGTAAATGTGTTCTGTGAACATAATATAGCTGGCAATACTGGCCTAGGCAACATGTCAAATGAATAACTTCTTGATTTTAATTATAAAATTCTATTAGTATTATTATTCTATTCTATTAGTATTTTGTAAAATAAACCAATTAAGTGTCATTTGTATATAAAATAATAAGAAGAACAAACGAACGAATACGAACGTTAAACTGTATAACCGCCGTGAGCTAACGTCAGTGTACTAACGGAATGATTTTTAAAATTTCTAAAACCCGGTGAGTATTCGTTTCTTAATTTTTTATGTTCCCACAAATATCTTACTACACAAAACTCATTTTTATAGTGAGCTACGTCCCTTCTCACATTTCGGCACCGTTATTGTCTCACTTTGCTTGACAAGTTGGAAGCTTAGCTGCAGACATACATATTTGCCTCAGATAAATACACCAATACAAAAACTATACAGTACTCAATTATATATACACACGACTATAAGTTTATATAAATTTTAAATAATATTTAATTATAATTAACATGTAAATTGGCATCAAAATTTTACTGTATAAATTTATTATTAGCCTACCTACCATAAATATAATTTATCAATAATTACTAAAGTGGGCTAATAATTGCTCCCATTGTAAATTTTTGCTAATTTTACTACTTAATTTTTATGTTTTCTTACTATTTTTTTTAAAGTATTTTATTTATTTCAATTTATTTATTTTCTTTTTACTTTTTATATATGTATACATAAATAAATTTCCTCTTCTTTATTTCATCATAGCCTATTGCTTTCCATTTTTCAGCATATTAATAATGGATAAGCAAATCATGACCCGCAAAGTCTGTAAGCAGCTTCTTCAGGAACGTGAGGACAGTGAGGAGGAAATTGCCATTATCATTAAAAAAAATAAAGAATTGATAAATGAACTCGCTGAATTGCATGCAAAAAATTTAGTAATGTAGTGGCACAGCGGGATCAACTACATAGTATCTTGGGTACATTTGACCAGTGCAGCAGTGAACATGACAGGACTTTGGACAGAATTACAGAGTTGGAAATTCAATTAGGGGAGGCCAATGACTCAATTCTGAAATTTAATAGTCATGAGGCAAAAAAGCTTTTGAAAATATCTCATGTTTATATGATGAGCTGGTGGGATGTGACCCACAATTGAGTTCCTGCTTAAAACCAGTTTTGATTGATTTAACAAAGGATGATTCACATGTTGAGCAAAATATTAAGTTTTCGTCAAAAAATAAATTCAAGAAATATATTAAATTAAATTAATTTATTAAATAAACGAATAAACTTCTAAATTAAAATTTCCGGCTAGGCAAATAAACATATTAAATAATAGTAAGTTAAAATTAATAAATAAACCTAAATCTTATAATAATAGATTGATTCAAAGCAGGTTTATGTATGACTGAGACACATTCCAGCTACAAGATGAAATAAACAACCTAAATAGCTCCCTCAGAACACTAAGTGAGAAATATGAATCCTCACAAAATCAAATTAAAGAACATATTTTAGCTGCAGGCGGTTTGGTTGACCTTTGCAATTACAACATGGAGAGATTTGAATCACTGACAAATAAACATAGTTGTGGTTGGTTAGTTGTAGGTTCCACTGAATCAATTCTCTCACAAAAGATAAACAATTCTGAGGTTGTGAGTGAATCGGCCATGTGTAATATACTCAATAAAAATAAGAAAAATAATTTACATATTGTCAATTCCTCCCGCTCCTCATCAAATAATATTATTGTTATATCTGATAAATTAGGTCAAGGTTTTGGCCTACTTAGTCACCACTTTTCAAATGTATTTAATGCAAGTTCGCCTGGAGCCAGTTACCAGTTTAATATTAAGAAAATTATGTCCCTGAATTTAAATGAGCATAGTACTGTTGTACTATTACATGGTCATAGTTTGTCAGTGAAGAAACAAGATATTATAAAGAGTATAGAAAACTTGCTTGACTTACATAGTAAAACTAAATGTCAATTTATTATATGCTCTTTTCCATATTCTTCTTCCCTCACAGAAAAACAAAATAAATATATTTACAACCTGACTTGACATTATATAATACGACAGAACGTCATAGCGACGCATTATTTTATTTAGATTTAAATAAACCTATGTACCTTTATATTTGTACCTTTATATTTTAAGAAACAAATTGCTACTTTAGTAGCATATTATATACAAAACCCCGTTGTACATGGTATAACGAAAGTAATTAAATGTACTAATAATACTTCTATAAAGTATAATGATGTAAGTTCCAATTTAAACTACACAATAAGACAACGCCTAGGTCATTTAAATTTAACATTGTACATCGGAATATGCAAGGCCTAGGAGGCAAAGAACTGGAACTTGAATTATTTCTAAAAAAAATTAATATACATATAATGTGTATAACTGAGCACTCGAGATCTCGAGATGTAACAATACAGTAAACATAGAAAACTATAAATTGTCAAGTTCGTTCGTTAGAGAGAAGGCCATCCGCAGCGGTTTGCTTATATTAGTGAGAAATGATATACGTTGTAAATCGCGACCAGATATAGTAAATCTCTCCGACGAACGCTCCATTGAATTGTCCTGCGTTGAATTCAATAGACATGTTATAGTATGCGTGTATCGACCCCCCTCAGGTAGTTTTGAAGTATTTGAAGAAAAAATGGAGGATGTTCTGAATAACTTGAGTTTGAATAGTAAATCTTTAATCGTATGCGGAGACTTTAATATAGATATAATACAGGTAACATCATTAAGCCTTCGTCTTCTAAACTTACTTAAATCTTTTAATTTGTTTAATATTTTCTCTGAACCAACTCGTAATGCGTCCGCTACTTGTATAGATAATGTTTTTGTCATTGAATAGAATAGAAGTCATAGAAAAACAAATTATTACTAATCTAAGCTCGGATCATTGTGGTCAAATGTTTTCGGTTATAGATAAAACAGTCGCAGAACGTAAACAAATATCAATAAGACCAATTACTGAAAATAAAATTAATCTTTTTAATAATAAAGTGAGTGAAAAAATAGCAACCTTAGAAATAACCGGATTAAATCCGAATCAGGTATATTGTAAAGTTTTTAATTTACTCTCTACAGAGTTTGATAACATTTTTAAAGTTAAACAAATATATAAAAACTCTACGTTAACTTTTAGGGACTAGGCAACTGTTGTATACCGAAGCAGATACAAACTATACGAATAATATAATATGAGGCAGTGGAATCAAGATCCGGCGTTCTTGTTAAAAGTTTAAAAATTTTCAAAAATATTTAAAAAGGTATGTGTCCAGGCTAAGTCTATGTATATAAGAGCAAAAATTTTGAACTAATAATAAAATTAAAGCTACATGGGATGCTATTACAACTGTAACTGGGAGATCTAGAGCTGTCAGTGAACCTATTAAATTAAAAGTTAATAATATAATCTTAAATTCAGATTTAGAAGTGGCAAATACTTTTCAATATTTTTTTCCGATATACCTATTGAAGTAACACGTTCACTGCCATCATCTCCTTCGGAAGCAGAATCAATACTAAAGACCCATGTAAATAGTTGTAGACAAAATTTTGTGCTTAGAATCTGTCACCAGATGAAATTGTCAAAACTTTTAACAATTTCATCAAAAGCCTTAATTTAAAGAAAACTGGTGACCTATGGGGCATGTTTGTTAAAGTTCTTAATACAATTATACCTAATATTGCTCCTTATCTAGCTTTAATTTTTAACAATTGTGTAGAATCCGGTACTTTTCCTGATTTAATGAAATATAATATAATAGTGCCGCTTTACAAAAGTGGAGATAGAACTGACCCTGGAAATTACAAATCGATCTCTGTTTTGCCGTCTTTAAGTAAAATATTAAAAAAAATATATTCAACCAGCTCACAATTTTCTTAAATATTAACAATTGTTTCCATGGTGAGCAATATGGTTTTACCAAAGGTAAGTCCACTACGGATGCGGGTGCTGCACTCCTAAAGCACATTTATGACGCATGGGAGAAGTCACAAAATGCTATTGGAGTATTTTGTGATTTATCCAAAGCCTTTGATTGTGTAGACCATGAAACTCTGTTATTAAAACTATATCATTATGGTATACAGGGTACCGCCCTTGATCTTATTGCCTCATATCTAAACCGAAGAATCCAGAAGGTTAGTATAAATAATGTAAAATCATCTGGATCTCCTATAAAGATGGGCGTTCCACAAGGATCTATTCTCGGTCCTCTTTTATTTCTTATTTATATTAACGATCTGCCTTTTTATGTGAAGAACCTATGTGATATTGTTCTTTTCGCGGATGACACCTCTTTAATATTTAAGGTTGACCGAAATAAAATAAACTATGACGAAGTGAATAGTGCATTATCGCATATTCTTCGTTGGTTTGATGTTAATAATCTAATGTTAAATGCTAAAAAAACTAAATGTATTGAGTTTACTTTACAAAATGTTAAAAAACATAACTTTAGTCTACTAATTAAAGGAGAAGCTCTTAATTTGTCGGAATCAGCTATTTTCCTAGGTGTAACTATAGATTCCAAACTCCAGTGGAATGCTCATCTGGAAGCACTTGCGGATAAACTCAGCTCTGCCGCGTTCGCAATTAAAAAAGTAAGACAAATGACGGACGTTGAAACTGCCCGACTAGTCTACTATAGCTATTTTCATAGTATTTTATCTTATGGAATGCTGCTATGGGGCAGTGCTTCAGATATCAATTCAATATTTATTCTCCAAAAAAGAGCCGTCAGATATATTTATAATCTAAGAGCTCGAGATTCTCTGCGAGATGTTTTCAAAGATGCAGGTATTATTACAGTTACTTCCCAATTTGTATATTGTAACATTCTCTTTGTCCGACAAAATATACATTGTCATAGAAAAAATAGCGACAGTCATACGAGAGGAACGAGAAATAAAAATAAGTTTGTTACACCAAGTTTTCGCCTCCAAAAAGTTAATAAATCCTTTATGGGTCTGAGAATACGTGTATATAATAAAATTCCGCAGTGTATTCTTAGTTTGCAACTACAAAAAAATAAAATATCTGTAAAAAAAATTCTAACAAGTAAAGCGTATTACACTGTTCAAGAATATTTAGGGGATAAGCATGTATGGAATTAATGTCTATTGAATGTCAGGTAGGATAGCTGCCAGCTTATGTAATAGTAAAATATACCATTGACTTTGAAAAGAGCAACTGTTGAGTTTTTTGCCGGCTCTTCTCAGAACTGCCTTCCGAACCGGTGGTAGCTTTTTGTTGACATGTACATTCGACGATTCAAAAGTGCTTTTATAAGAATATTTTGAATTTGAAACCAAATGCGTCTTTTCTTTGTAAAACCTTTGTGTAAATATTCAAGACAGCCAATATGAAAGGACACTTTTATTCAATTATACCTTCTCATTGTAATATAATTAGTTAAATATTAGATATTAAATACTTTTCTATAAATAAAAGAAGCAGTTGTGACAAATTGACATTTATTTTAAAAAAATTAAAGAAAAAAAATCAAATTAATTAAATATCTTTTTTTAAAATTAGGAACCATTAAGTTATTACAACAACTATAAAATATATCAATCAAGTAATTTAGTTAAGTTTAATGATTGTCACTTTAAGAAAATCTAGCACAAAATAATTGTCAGCATCATGATTGCTTTTATTAAAAAGTAAATTAGATCCTCTACGACAATTTGCTTAAGACATATTATTCATGTAAGCTCGCGGGTGGGATTTTTTTTATTTTAAATATCGAAAAGTCTTCAAAATAATAAAAATCTTGAACTTCCATCTTCTTAACTATAGTGCGAGAGCCAGCATCAGATACAGCTTTACAGAAGTCTTCAAAGTCATAGATACGCTTTTTTGTTTTTATACATCTTTCCACCCTGTGGTGGAATTCATCTGCAGCCATGAACGTGTGATCGGTTTTCAAGTACCGCAATGTAATGGTTTCAAAATTGACCTCTGCAGAGTATACTAAATATATTAAATACGTATGTATGTATGTATGTATGTAATATTCTTTATTACCTCATATCATTTTTGTTAAGAAATTCTGAAATATAGTCACGTTTAAATGTATCAGTGTCACGTTGTATCCCACACACAGCAGGGTAGGCAGTGGGAACCTAGATTTAAGACACTCCGTTCCCCACTTTCTGCCAAATTCTGTCACTGTATTAATTTCACAAGCAAACTCTTCTGAAGAAGTTCATAGAAATGCTAATAATGACCTCAGTGTGGTAATGAAATGGCTGGGCCACAATTTGCTCTCGTTAAATATTGCCAAGACCAAGTAAGTACCTAACATTTTGTATACGCGAAAAAAAAATACCACAACCAACAAGAATCACTACAACTAAAAGCACATTACTGCAGACTTGACAATTCTTATTTAACATGTAACTGTCAAAAAGTGACACAAACACATAGCTTAAAATATTTAGGAACTGGCACGCTCGGATCGCCATAATTAAAGAACAACAACAACAACAACAATATTTAGGAATTGTTGTTGACCAGCATCTTTCTTGGAAAGAGCACATACATTTATTGTATGGACGAGTAAAGAGATTGATTTCCATTTTAGTAATATACGATACATATGTGATCTTCAATTACTGAGAAGTATTTACTCTGCGCTTTGTAATTCTTTAATCTTCTTCTTCTTCCTGGCATTAATCCCGGCTATTACCAGGGTCTGCCTTCCTACTCAACCTACTCCACCTTGCACGATCTTTTGCGTCCTCAGTGGTTAGACCATTGGCTCTCATGTTCTGCATCACGACATCAATCAGCGCTTCCTTGGGCGTCCGGGAGGTCGCGCCCCAGCAACTGATATAGCAAGGCACTTGCGTCCGACATAATTCTTAGGCCGGCGCGTAACGTGGCCAAACCATCTCAAGCGACGCTCTTGGAGCTTATCCGCTACGTCACGGACCCCAAGACTACCTCGAATGAATGTGTTGCGTATGCGGTCAGACCGCGTTACGCCGCACATCCACCTCAGCATCTTCATTTCCGTGACGTGAAGCTCCTGAGTGTGCCGAGATAGTGCTGGCCAACATTCGCTGCCGTATAAAAGAACCGGTCGGACGATGCTCTTGTATATCAGCCCCTTGAGCTTGGGCCGTATTCTATGGTCGCAGACCACACCAGTGACCTCCCGCCATTTGGCCCAGGCAGCGCTTATCCGGCCATTGACATCGTGATCGATGCCTCCAGACTCGTGCATAACGGATCCAAGGTACCTGAACTTCTCCGACTTAACGGCTGGCTCGGGACCTATAAGGGTGGTGCTCGAGTCCCGGCTCCCGCAGGCCATGTACTCTGTCTTCGACACATTTAGTTTAAGACCGCCGTTCTCAAGCGTACCCTTCCAGAGGTTCACTTTACGCTCCAGCGTCAGTCGGTTCTCGGCAATGAGTGCTATGTCATCGGCATACATCATCAGCCATGGAGGCTGGTCCTGGATGTGAGCCGAGACAGTATCGANCAGAGCCCAGTATTATGGTTAATACAATAATAGAAAGCAGAATATTTGTAATAGTTCAATGAAATTCAACAGTTTTCGAAGAGTTATTGCCTCCAGCCGCATTCTGTATTATCAATGTCTCTTCTTTTGATTGATTTTTTCCCATTTAGTTTTTTTTTTTCGTATTAATAATTTCTTTGTCTTGATACTTAGTAACAGTGCATCGGAATTCCAGTCCTTATATGGCGGGTTTCAGATTCGCGACGCGCGGGGCGC
Organism: Heliconius nattereri; assembly: GCA_013403645.1. NCBI lineage: Eukaryota > Metazoa > Arthropoda > Insecta > Lepidoptera > Nymphalidae > Heliconius > Heliconius nattereri. The sequence continues at coordinate 52,417 of JAAIXI010000248.1, read as the reverse complement.
GCGGCTGGCAGGGTCGCCATGTACGGTTTGGATTGTAATGATACACTCGATTGCTGAATATAGACTAATTTATTATTATAACTACATTACTTTTATATCCTAGCTACAATAGATAATATAACTATGCATACCTACTTAAGATATACCACTACACCTATATATTGGCAATTTGAAAAGACCAACACAAACACAACACAATCGAGGGAACTAATAATCAAAGAAGACGACAAGACCTAGTGTTTGAACTTCCCACAGTTAAATCAGCTTTTGCACGGAAATTCTCTTTCTGGCATCATACATTTACAATAAAATATCTAAACCTGTAAAAATATGTAAAACTTAAAAACCTCAATAATTATACATTTAAAAAAAACGTTGACAAATATCTTAAAGCACTAACATTTTACGACACGGAAAAAATTATAGTTAATACTCGACATTAAACACACAGACACACACACACACACACAAACACACAATCATATTTACATCTTACATATATATATTTCCGTTTTTATATTTTTATTTTACATAAAACTTACTTAGCGTATTGTCACTATCATAATTATTATGAAAATTTAAACCAATAAGTGGAGATTTATTATTAGAAAAAATGTCTGAGTAACCGNTTTTTTTTTTTTTTTTTTTTTTTTTTTTTTTTTTTATAATATGAAGAACCAGTGATCCCCTGGCTTGACCAGAGCCATTTTATATTTTATTTTGTATTTAAGCAAGTGGCTTTAATTAAAGGATAGGCTGTCTATTTCTTTGTTTTACAAGTTAATACAATCTTATTTCTTACACTTCATTATCTTATTTCTTGTACTTATATATATATTTATTCTTAAGTCTTATACTTATGTCCTACGCACATATTCTTTAGAGTTATACTTGATTTTGTAGCAATCTTTTATACTTTTTTACTACTTACTGGCTAATTTATTAATATACATACTACTATACATACTACTTACTGGCTAATTTATTAACTTTTATTTTTCATACATATTACTTACTTTCTAGTTGTTTATATCAGGTAGCTATAACCTTTAGATTATAGCTGCTATATAATGTTTCTTATCTCTATTTCTTTATTAGTAAAGTTCGGAGTACAGGTGTTTAGTTTATTTATTTTTTTTTTTTTTTTTTTTTTTTTTTTTTTTTTTTTTTTTTTTTTTTTTTTTTTTTTTTTTTTTTTTTTTTTTTTTTTTTTTTTTTTTTTTTTTTTTTTTTTTTTTTTTTTTTTTTTTTTTTTTTTTTTTTTTTTTTTTTTTTTTTTTTTTTTTTTTTTTTTTTTTTTTTTTTTTTTTTTTTTTTTTTTTTTTTTTTTTTTTTTTTTTTTTTTTTTTTTTNTCTTTTTTTTTTTTTTTATTAAATAATTTATTGTATATGTGGTATAGACAATCTAGTATATAAAATATACTCTCTTTTTTTGTTGTGTGTTTTTTTTTTGTTTTTTTTTTTTTACTATATGTTACCTGTGCTGCCGTAGTTTTTACGATACACTTTGTAATATGCATACAAAATTAAAAAATCTATACCTAGATCTATATCTATATATATATCTACAATTATTTTTATTTCGCATAATACAAGGGTTTGATTCCTTATAAATCTCTTCCTTGATAAATTTCTGAATAGAATGTTCTGTTTTAGTTTGGTGTAAGTATAAGTGAGTGTGAAAGTCGCGTTAGTGGTTTCAAAGTATACTTTTGTTATGCCCCAGGTGCTCCAGGCGTTTGCATCCTCCCCCCGGATAATGTCAACACATCCCAAAATGTTTTTTATGTGGCCCACGTGCCGGATGTTCTTTTTCTTGTCGTTGTTGCCTTTGAAGCATACAGGGATCACCTCCAGAGTCCGTGCGTCGGTTCTGGGGGTTGCGGCAGCGATGTTCTCGGCGGTGGGTATTTGATTTTCAATAGTTTCATTATTGTCATCGAATACCACTGCCGAGTCCTTGACCGGTTTGATACATTTTAATACTTTTTGTATTCTTTGGTACCCCGGTCTGAGCTTTTCGCAACCCTCAGCACCGACGCCCGGCTTCCGGATCGACCCCACGCTGGCCTCCCTCCTACTTGCTTCGAGTATATACTCCTGGAAGGCCAGCTTACTTCTTGGCAGATTGGGCTGCAGAAACTTGTACGCCTTGTTGTTATCCTGTTCGCCCGGAGCAACCTTAACAATACGCTACTGTGGATCGCGCCAGCTCTATCCCACCTTTTTTGTACTGGGCATGCTTCGTCGAAACTATTATGGTCCGTTTTGTCGAGCTTTGCAGCTTGACAGTTTCGACAGGTTGGCTCCCCCCCCGCCAACCTGATTGGGCAGTTTGCCCTCAGGTGAGGACCCGTGCAGTGGCTGCAGATGTCGATGGTCTCGGTACACAGCTTACGGCCGTGACCGAAACCCAGGCATCTGGAGCACTGAATGAGGGGAGTCTGGTCCTTTACGACCACCCTTTGGAGGTCGATGTGGACCCTCCCAGCGTCCGTCAGCGCCTTCCAGATTGCCGGTGACACCTGCAGCACCACGTGGCACTCGAGTTGATTCCTCGCCCTTCTCCGGTATTTTGCTTTTGCCCTGTACTCCTCTTCCACTATGTGGCCGACCAGGTGGGAATTTTGGGTCTTAATTGAGTGTAATATATCCTCATCCGTATTGTAAGTTAATACATTCTTTATTATGATCAGTGGGTCCTTGTTTCGCTTGTCCTCCACCGTTAGATCCAGCTGTCCTGCATTTATCTTACCCTTTACCCTCTCCAGGTCCTCCTTGTTTGTGCACCCTATGACGACCTTCTGGTCCTTGGCTTTTCTAACCCGGTCCACCCTGATGCCTGTCGACTTGGCCTCGACAGCAGTGCGGATCTTGGTTATCACATCCTCACTGCTGTCCTTGGCATCCGTCGACGACACCACAATAGAGTGGATCGGGAGGTCGGCTGGACCTCTAGTCGGCATTGGGGTGCATTTCATGGCGACTTTTTCGGCATAGGTAGGCCCTTCCCTTTCCCGGTGTTCCCTTGCTTCCTCTTCTATCTTTCCCATCTCCTTCCTCATGTTCTTGACCTCCTCCATGGTCTCTTTGACCATGGCTTTCTGTTCCATGATCTCTTTCATGACCTCCTTACTGTTTACCCCTTCTTCTGTCCTTGCTTTCATTTGGTGGAGTCTGTTGCTGAGCTGGAGCCTGTCCTCGCTCAGTTTGAGAATAATCTCATACATCCTCCCCAAATTTTCTATTACTGTCTCTTTTATTACTGTTTTTATGTTCCCTGACTGTTCCAGGTGCAACTTGGCGTCCTGGAAGAGACGGTTTGCCACCACTCTGAGGTTCTCAGGTTCCTCCTCTGAGGTGTGAGCCTGTAATACCTCCCTGGGTGGAGCCACCTTAGGGACAATTTTCTTCCTTCCTTCTAATTCTAACATCTCTCCTTTCTTTGCAGGTCCTGATGAGCCGGTCAACTTGGAGCTGTTCTTTGTCGACATGTCTGGTAAGTATATATATATATTTTTGATAAAAGAAAATAAAATAAATAAAATAAGAAAACCAAAAGTTTAAGAACCTACTACCGGTCCCTAGTCTAAATTAGTCTGAGGTGTAAGGAGCCGCAGACTGTCTCTTTTATTTATTAGAGTTGAACTTTTATAATTATATTTATTTGTTTGATATGGAAACCCAATCCCAACCAAACCAGTCAGTTTGTGTGTCTTAATTTGTATAACTGTGTATAAGTATGTGTATATATATGTATACTTTGTCCAATATTGTCAAAAACAGTACATAAAAAATTTTTTAGATATTCAATATCTAGTCTTAAAAAAATAAAAATGCCGTGGTGTAAAAAGCCACGGCCGTCTCCTATACTATTATGTATACTTTGTCCAATATTGTCAAAAACAGTACATAAAAATTTTTTAGATAATCAATATCTAGTCTTAAAAAATAAAAATGCCGTGGTGTAAAAAGCCACGGCCGTCTCCTACACTATAATTAAAGTCTAAGTACTTAGTCTGATTAAAACTAAAATGATAGCTAAGAAAAATTTACAAATATATTAAATATAAAATAAAATAAACTATGTATCATAGCTATCTTAATACTCTGTGTACAGGACACAGTTTGTTAAAATACTTTTATTTAAATTTATTATTTACGTAAGTGGATTCCAAAAAAAACTTTTTTATTTATGGACTGATTTTAATGCGACTTTTTTCAATTTGTAGGTCTCCACAAAAAAATGATCTCCCCCAAAAATCACGTTGATCCGGTTTTTGGAAGTCGAGTTATAACGAAGATACACTTTTGTGACCTTGTTCTATAAATAGAACAAAAACTGGCGCTTCGACCAAAGTTGTTACTTTTCTTATATCTTAAAAACTACTGCTTAGAAAATTCTGAAACTTTCAGGGTATAATCTTTAGGGGTTCTACTACTTAAGTATACAAAAATATTTGGGGGTTACCGCTGAAAATCTTTTGGAAAATAATGTACAAAATTTGGAAGCGTAAAATTCACAAATTTAAATTAGTATTTTCTAAATAACTTGCTCTGTGGAATCCGGATCTTCGATCTTCTTTCAGGGGGGTCCAGGGGAAGTCAGTCCGCGTCGAAAGGCACCCTGGGTGTACCTCTCCGACTCTCCGTTTCGAAAGTAGCCGCCACGTGCTTTTTGGAAAAACTCCAATATCTCCGGGGTGCGCGGGGGAGAAAGTCCCAGATTTTGTGGGGACTTGGGGGGTCACCAGGCACACCGGGAGGAGTAATAAAAAAGGGGGGGTACCGCTTAAAAAACGGCGCCGCACGCACTTTTGTTTAATACCACGTGTTTTTTAAGCGTTTTTGTGGGAAAAACCCCGTTAAAATTTGTTCCCGCACTCGGATTTTCACAGCGAACACTTGTTTTACAGGAGAACTTTCCAGCCCATCCCTATGTGGTCGGGCATGTCACTGGTTCACTGTTTGTATTTTTAAATTAATTTTTAAAACTAAAAAGTGTCTTTTTTTACAGAATTTTATTAGTTTTTTGATGATTTTTATCACTCGCACTTGTCCAAAAATAAAGTTTTTGGCACCGTCGGATAGGTTACACTTCCGCGCAACTTTCAGTGTCACTTTCACTTTAATCGCACTAGTATATCCCGAGTTATGGATTTTTTTGTCCGAGAGTTGTTGTTTTGGTAGTCTAGGGAGCCGCGTTCGTGTGTGATCGCTACGAGGGCTCAACCGGGATAGGTTAGGTTAGGTTAGGTTAGGTTAGGTTTTTTTTTTTTTTTGGGTGTTGAAGCCCTAGACTTTAATTTATTTTTACTAATATCCAGTCAACTCTCACGACCGCAGTCCTCGCTAATGTATACGGGCGACCGGGGTCGATCGAGTTGACCTGATGGACTTAAGACAATTTGAGTAACTTTAGTGCTTTTATATATAAATTTATCTTAGGACTTCAAATTAAACTGAGACACACATATTTAACATAACTTACAGAAAAATTAAGACACTTCTTGTACAAATAATAATTTGTNTTTATTTTATTTTTTTTATATATATATTATATTTTTCATATATCTTTTAAATGTTTATATATATATATATATATATTTTTTAATTTACATTTCTTTTGATACTCTTTTACTTTCTTTAAACAAAACTGTACATAAATCTTTTTAGAACTATTACTAAAATCTTAAGACTATACATATTTATATAAGGAATTTTAAGACTAACATTTTTTTATAGAACCATAAAATTAAAACTAAACATTTTTAATGAATCATAATTTTTTTTTTTTTTTTTTTTTTTAAAAAAAACGAAACGTATTTATAAAGCCATAAATTTATAGCTAGTCATATTTACATAAACATTAATTAACGAAAAAACTAAACATATTTATATAAACATAAATATAAGCTAAACATTTTTAAATAAACCTAAATTTTAAAGCTAGACTTATTTATAAAACAGTAAATTAATAACTAAACATATTTAAGTTTATTTGAATAAAGAATATTTTGAATTTTGAATTTTGAATTTTGAAAATTATCAGCAGGCGGGTTGATTATGATATCTTTCACCTCGGCGGCGTACTGGTGTTCTAGTTGTGCGATGACATATTAAAATTTAGTAATATCCGATGTCACCCCGCTGATAAAAAATTGGCCTTCAACCTGGGCGAACCAGAGCGCAGGCTCTTTAGGCCAAAATGGCGGCATCTTTATGCCCACGCGGCACACGGACTCTTCCGGTTCGGGTTTACCGTCGCGTGGCATCTCTTCTGCCCTTCGCGTAACCTTCACACGTACTTCAAACGCGGGTCACCAATGAGGTTGCGTGTTCAAATCACGTCGGGTTCACCAATGAGGAAAGTATAGGAAATACGTAAGTACTAATGGCGCGGAACGAAAATGAGGCGTGCGGTTGCCCCGAGTCGTGAGGAAAGCACACTAACTTAGCAGCCCGGCGAGCGAGCACCCGACGGCGGCGCGGCCGCCGATCGGGGCGGTAACCGGTTCCGCGAGAACAAAAGATCAGCTGTCGCTTGAACGGTCAAGCGGGAGCCGTATTGCTCGCTAGGCGCGCGCACCCGGATTTCGCCCGCATATACAAAATTATTAAATAAATAAAATTATTATTAAAAATAAATAAAGCGTGTGGAGAACGATCGCCACNTAGGAGCAGGAAATGCCAGTGGATGGGTTACAGACGAAGAATTTCATCAGTTTATGCAACATCTTATAAAATATGTGAAACCATCCATTGAGCGCCCTGTTTTATTAGTGCTGGATAATCACTCCTCTCACTTGAACGTGAAGACACTAACTTTGGCCAAAGAAAACGGAATTGTAATGTTGTCCTTTCCACCGCATTGTAGCCACAAATTACAACCGTTGGATGTGTCAGTCTTTGGACCGTTCAAAAAGTATTGCGCTGCTGCTCAAGATGCATGGCTACGTAACAACCCGGGGAAAACCCTTACTATCTATGATATACCCAAAATAGTCGCTGATTCGTTGCCGTTTGCTCAGACAAGTATAAATATTGTTAACGGTTTCCGAAAGACAGGCATCTTCCCATATAATGAAAACATTTTTGGCGAGGATGAGTTTTCACCATCATTTGTAACCGATCGTCCTGAAGCAGAAACAACTATCGAGCCAGAAAAAGATCCAGAGCAAGCTGTGATGTCCAGCACTGAATGTAATCCCAATCCTTCTGCTTCCACCAGTCAAGCTGAACCCGAACCTGGTCCGAGCAACAGGGAAAAAGAGACGTTTGATCTAAAACAAGCATTTTCCCCGGAAATTGTACGACCATACCCAAAGGCTGGCCCTAGAAAAGCAGCTAAAACTAACAGAAGAAAGAGAAAAGCTGCAATACTAACAGACACTCCCGAAAAAAACGCTTTAGAAGAACAGCAAAATAAAACCACAAAGAAAGTTAAGAAGCCAAAGGAGAACATGGATAAGAAAAGGAAGAAGGGTGTCTGTAAAAAAATACTCCAGTCAAGTGAGGAAAGTGATGACGATGATTATTCCTGTCTGATTTGTTGCGAAGGCTATGCTGAAAGTTTACCAGGAGAAAATTGGATCCAATGTCAAGCTTGCAGGGAATGGGCACATACAAATTGTGTTCCAGGTGCTGGTCTTACTTTCGTTTGTGTCAATTGCAACAGTGACAACGACGATTAAGTTGTTAAGATCTTATTAATATATTTTTTTAAGATATTCAAGTCTAAACAAAAAGACTGAATCTAATGCTGAAGTTAATCTTAAGATACTTTATGTTTTGTTGAATCTAGTTTTGTTTAATTGTTCAAAATTACTTTAAGTGTTGTTGTTCTGTCACTAAAAGACGATAAATAAAGAGCTGATTGTCAAACACATATTTTACTTCATCTCTAGTCAACATTGAACCCATGTTTTGGTTAGACATTCTTAGTGCTCAATTTGCCCCATACCCTTGCTCAACTTGCCTCACCAGTGGGGTACATTGAGCATACTTGACTTCCTGCATATCAATGGCTGTAGCTCTTCAATTCGACATCTTACAAAAGAATTACTATGGACACTTTTGATAAGGGATAAATTACAAATCCATCAAGCCGCTTAAGAACTCATTGAGATTTATCATTGAAGAGCTATATCCGTTCAAGTGAAAAATTGCTCAACTAGCCCCGCCCTACCCTACCTATTTTTAATACATTTAGAAATGAAACTTCTATTGTTATCCCTGAACATCCCTTCCTTATGGTGAAAGGTTCTAAATACTTGTCGCTCACGGCGCCGTGTCAGCAACTTCCCGGCGGTAACCAGTACTTATGCACTGAACATGAGTTAGTGCCATATGCTACTACAACGTGTACGCAACAATTAATGGAGTTTCAAGAAAACCTATCACACTGTATACGGCGTGTTATACAAATTGAAGAAGTTAAAGCGCAACGCTTATCACCCGCTCGTTGGATAATATATGCACAACATGAAATGGTAATGACCTATAATTGTAAAGAAGATATTTCAAAAACAACTATATCGGGGACCTATCTGTTAACAATTGACCCTAACTGTGAAATGCTACTTGGTAACCTTCATCTAATATATTTTCGGCATGTAATGGAAAGTTATGAATACAAGGTCACGCCAGTTATTAAGTTACCTGAGATTAATCAAAACTATTCTTTAATTTCCTCCCCAATTGACATTAAAGAAATAAATCTGGATGACGTGAAATATCTATCCTCAGTTTTGAAGACAAAAAGTGTTAGTGAAAGTGAAACAGAGCCATTTATAAAAGTCAATAGTGTCAGTGTCGGTACCCTAGTTTTATATTTAATATTAATTATTATAACTATAATTTTGATTATTAATAGATTTAAAACTAAAACTGTTACTTTTAATCGAAACCCTCAGAATCCAAAATCTTCCGAAGGTTTCGAACTTAAGGAGGGAGGAGTTATGTTGCCTCATGGTGTGAGAACGGTGCAGGTAAACGCCTAATCAGCGTTCCGAGTATGCAACGCGAATCCCCTCACGCCATGGGAAACAAACGTAATGTTTTAATATTAATTTTTCTATTTTTTATTCTAGAGTCGATTAGAGCATGCACTTCTGTTCGGTCGATTCACTAGTTAAGTTAATTTTAAGTTAGTTATAAGAACATAAACCTCTGTTCTTATTTTAATTAAAGTAAATTTAAATTTATCTTTCTTAATTATTTTTAAAAGCCCACTCGCGCTCCCGTAAACATGTCTATATATATATAATATACAATAAATAATAATATAAAATAAAATGTTTTATTCAATATTTACAGAAAATGGACAGTTGGGAAAAAGATCAGGCTAGGCTGCTGAAGATTGTTGAGGAAATGAATAGTGGATCAAGCAACAGTGAGTCTGAATCTGATGCTGACAGTGCTGAAAATAACAATTCGGATAGTGAAGATGATGAATCAACTACAGATGAGGAATATGAAGCACCAGAANCCATGTCGCCAAAGACTCAAATTGTAACTTATAGTTCCTTAAATTGTTATAATTCGTAAAGTATAATAAAAAGTTATTTGATTTGTATCGATTTTGTTTGATTAAAGCCTATTCATGTAAACAAAGACCAAAATTGTGTTCTTCCTTAAAAAACAAAGTCTGTGTATAATCAATAAACACATGGGTCTCACAGACCCGACGTCCATATTGGTGTAATAAAATCGTCACGTCCATACTTAAAGGTTAAACAAAGGCCATCATTTGTTCATGGATAATTATTACAACAGTCTACCATTGTCTAAAAAATTACTTAGCAAAAAGACACATGTGACAGGAACTCTTCGTGTAAATAGGAAGGGTCTGTCACAAGAAATAACACGTCGTAAACTTAGAAAAGGAGAACATGTATGGCGACGCCAAAATCAGACTTATGTATCCAAATGGAAAGATAAACGGGATGTGCTATGTCTAACAACAGCTTACCACCCAAGCATGATAAACACAGCTACAACAGGAAGACCGGCGACAACAGGAAAAAGGGAAAACCAATTGAAATAGTGAATTATAATCAGAATATGTCAGGTGTAGACAGAGCAGATCAGATGATGTCCTATTATTCCTGTCCACGGAAGACAATTAGATGGTATAAAAAGGTAATCTTTCATCTACTGGATGTAGCAGTATGGAATTCTTTCTACATCTTTAAAGAAAAGACAGGTTCTCAAATGAAGTATATAGAGTACAGGGAAGCAATCATACGATCTCTAACTGGTATAGATAATAAACGGGATGGAAGAACTTTGGTTCAATTTAAACGTGCACAAATCCAAACCAATGAAATCAACAACAATGGAACACAGCATTTTTCTGAGAAAATTTCACCTCCTGAAAATTATCAGCGAAAAACATATTTTCAGCGTTGTAAACAATGTTATAAACAGGGAATAAGGAAGGAAACATCATATTGCTGCAAGAATTGCATGTCAAAACCTGCACTGTGTGCTGCACCATGCTTTGAAACATGGCATACCAAAAATAATGTATAATAATTATAAAATAATAATATTTTTTTTTGTCATTTATTTATTTTTGTTTGATTAAGAACTAACATTTCGTGTAAAACTCCCAAAAATACTTTGTTGCACACAAAAATTGCTTGTTTGAACCATTAAACCTGTCATTTACGTTTTTAAGTTTTTGCTGTTATAGCCGCCATCGTCCTATCACTTAGTGTATAGAGTCCGCTGGCGCCATGACGGTTATAGCCGCAACCTAATTAAAGGTACTAAATTAATCAAAATTAAGTTTATTTAAGCAGAAAGAGTAAAACTATACTTCTAACATTCTAAAAATCACAAAAACATATAGTGTCAATTTTCGAACTTCGCTTGTTCCTACTGTCCGTCAACGTGTTAATTAAAAAAGGCAATATTAAAAGTAAGAATATATCTATGGTTCAAGTGGGTATCGAGTGGATGGTGTCTTGGATAGTTAGTAATATACCAGAGGACTTTTCTTTTTTAGAAAAAATGTTTAACAATGGATAGGTTTACAGTTAATATTTTGCAATGGAATTCTCGGAGTATATTACCAAAAAAATTAGATTTTGAACAAATGTTGTTCTTAGAGAAAATACATATTGTTGCACTTAGCGAGACTTGGCTTACTTCAGACTGTTCACTCCATATAAATAATTATAATATTTTTCGTCACGATAGGGCGGATTCATATGGAGATGTTGCAATTCTAACCCATAAATCCATTAAAGCCCAAATTTGTCCAACTAGAATATCTAATTCTGGTATTGAAATAGTACATGTTAAAATTTATAATTGTAATATGATTCAGGATTTAATCTCAGTTTATTGTCCACCAAATATTCAAACTGTGAAAAGTGATTGGGACTCGTTATTTTCAGTAGCTCATTCCAAAGCCTTGATTTTAGGAGATTTTAATGCTCATCATTCGAATTGGTCAAACAAAACAAATCAAAGAGGGAATCAAGTCTTTGACTCTATGATAGATAATAATTTCATTATTTTGAACAATGGTAAAGCAACTCGATTTAAATTAGTTAATAGTATTTTACAAGAATCTGCTCCTGATATATCTATGGCCTCTTTGGATGTGGGTTTACTTTTTAATTGGAATGTTTCTAATGATTCTCTAGGTAGTGATCATATGATGATTAAAATTACGACGTCGAATAGTTTTACTCCCCAACTATCAAAAAAGAGAAATTTTAAAAAAGCTGATTGGTTTGGTTATCGTAAGCACTTAAAGATTTTTAAGGATGTTCTAATCCAGAGGAAGCTTATAATAGTTTCGTAGATATTTTAAACAAAGCTGCAGATTTAAATATTCCATATATTAAATTTAATCAAAACCCTAGTGGTAAATTTCTTCCAAAAAAGTATTGGTCTTCCTTATTATCAAAAAGTATAGCGAGAAGACGATTAGCTTTGGTATGTTTTAGAAAGAATCCCAGACCAGATAATTTAAACGCGTTGCAAGAAAAAATTCGGGAAGCTCAAATAATAACCAGAAGAGCTAGGAATAAAGCATTCCGTACGTATTGTTCCTCCTTTGATGAAGGTAGGTCTGCAAATAGTGTACTGCAAGGTATGCGATGGTTAAAAGGATACCGGTCTTACCTAAGCCCTATATTTTAAAGTCATTAGCGGAAAGTGTACTATATAATCTAACTCCCGATTCTACATGTCCACCGTTACCAACTTTTTTATCTAATAATGTTCTAGTGGAAGCTGAAATAACTAGACAAGAGTTAAATAAATGTATTAAAACTAAAGATACTGCCCCTGGGTGTGACGATATTTCGTACTCAATGATTCATAATCTTCCAGATTTGGCGAAAAATATTCTATTGCAAATATACAATCTTTTTTTCTCTCTTAATTTTGTCCCAAAACAATGGCGTCAGATTCGCATTATAACGATTCCTAAACCAGGTCGTGATTAATCAACTGCTACTGCAATAAGACCTATATCCCTGATATCTTGTATGTGCAAAAATTTTCATTCCATAATTAATAAGAGAATTGAATGGTTCCTGGAAAAAGGGAATTTGTTCGCAGAGGAGACAACAGGTTTTAGAAAAACACGCTCTTGTCTAGATAGCTTAAATTCATTAATTTCTAATATTCAAATTGGTTTTTCTAATGATTTAAGTACCATAGGATGCTTTGTAGACCTAGACAACGCATATAATAATGTTGAAATTACCTTACTATTAGAAACCTTAGATAAACTTGGCATAGGATCAGTGTATTGTAAGTATCTATGGAAATTTCTTCAAGAAAGATACTTAACAATTGAAGGTNGGCTAGTAATTGGTGCCCACAGGATTCGTCCTTGGGTAATGATTGCTAGCTGGCTAATAATCCGACGTGGTTCTCCGCGTGTCCTCTGTCATGCAGAGGACACAGTGTGAGGAACCGGAGGGCGCGTGTGGTGTGTACTCACCCTACCGCCACGCAGGTGCAGTGATGTGCCTGCGCCGAATATATCGGAACTCCACTCTTGGTTGCGGTCATGTCTCGTAATCAGGAGTGGAACCGAGGGCCTTGCCTTTACCGGCCGGGCTGCGAGGAAGAAAACCTCTATAAAAAATTACCCCAACCCAAGCGGCGAAGCAGCGCGAGGGGTTCATGGCTGATGGGGAGATCAGTCGCTACTGCTGGTCCCGCCAGGGTACCGGCCGACACCCTGGCGTAATAGGCTTATCCGAGTACAGGGGGCACTGCTCGGATGGACCCGTTTTTCCCCCACACTCGTGGGATCAACATGGATAATTTAAATAAAAACAAAAATGATGAAGCGGAGTGCGTTGAGCCCGAGGAGGGCGGTGATATGAGATTGCCTGAGAAGGGCGGAGTAGTGGTGCTCGGGGCAGAGCAAGTTGTTGGAGTTGTTGCGGCGTCTCAGGATGAACATCGGAGAGTGCTTGTGTCGAGTGGCGTTGCTGAAGGGCCAGATGGTAGTGGCCAGTTCAGAGTTGGAGTGAAGGAACCAATAGTGGTCCTGAGCAGGTTGGATATTGGTGACGGAATGTCGACCGTTGGTAGTATCAGGTCGAGACGAGGGTCCGGATCGTCATATGGACGGCTGTGGGGAGCGTCAGAGTCTAAAGACTCTGATACCGAGAGTTGTGTGTCGGTGACTTCTCAGAGGTCGAAACTGCGGACACAATATATAAAGGATAGGCGGAAAAGGCCTCGGAAGCCGATTGACCATTCGGGGTCCTCCGGTGAAGGCGAGCCAGACAGGCCGGCGCCAAAAATAGTGGCGAAGAGGAGAGTAAAAGGTGGGCCCAATAAACAGCCCGATAATGTCCTCAGTGAGGCTGGAAAGGAGTTGCAGCTGAGGACGGAACGAGAGGTGGCGCAAAACGTCGCGGAGTTGCGTGCTAGAGCTAACTCTAGGCTATCAAATATGTCTCGGCAGTCCGATAAGGAGCAGGACGAAGCCAGACTCGCATCTGACCTACATCATCGGGTGGCTGATAGCCTAGAAGTTATAAGGAAGGTTGCCACCAAGTCCGGTAACTTAAAGGGCACCTTTACCAGGGCCCTAAAGGAGGCTGCAAAAGCCATAGGCATGGCCGTGGACGAGTTGGCGCAGCGCACGGCGACAGAGGAGGTAGCGCAGCTGCGCGCTCATAATAACAAGCTGCGCTACGAAATGACGGAGTTGAGGAATGAGGTCAGTCTTCTACGGGCTGACCTTCAAAAGCAAAAGGGCCAACTAGTAGTACCTGAGAAGGTTGTGCCTGGGCGTTCCGACGAGCTGATGCGCTCGATTATGATGGAGGTCGGAACCATGGTCAGCGCCAGGATAGAGGGTCTTGAGAGCAGACTTCTTCCGGAGAAGAGCATGCGCCCTCCGTTGGCTGCATCAAAGGGTGCCAATAAAGCGGTTGCCACAACATCGGCGAGGGCAGAGGCCATGACGACAACCACGCTCATGGCTCCCGCGAACCCTGCTCCCAAAAAAGGCCCTATGCCGGAGAATGGCAAAAGCAAGGGCAAGGGAAAGGGGAAGGGTAAAAAGACCCTAGAGGTGCCACAGCCACGCCCTTTACCAGTGGCGCCGGCTGACATGGCGGAGGGATGGAACGTGGTTGCCAGAAAGGGCAGTAGGAAGAAGGATGCTGTTGCTCAGCAGACCAAGGGAAAGAAGGGTGATAAGCCGTCAAAGGCAACTAAAGTGCCAAGGCTTAGACAGCCACGGTCGGCTGTTGTGGCGCTAAAGCTCCAACCTTGTGCAGTGGAGAGCAACGTCACTTACAGCCAAGTGCTCACCAAGCTCAAAGACAAAATAGACCTCGGAGAGCTGGGCATAAATGACATGAGGTTTAGGGTGGCCTCGACTGGTGCGAGGTTACTGGAGCTTCCGGGGATAAACTCAGGTGAGAAGGCCGATGCTCTTGCCCAAAGGCTGCGCAGTGTACTGAATGAGAGCGAGATCCAAGTCACAAGACCCACAAAGTGCGCCGAGCTGCGCGTGAGTGGGCTTGATGATTCTGTGACGTCAGAGGAGGTTGCGGCAGCTGTCAGCAGAGTCGGTGGCTGTAATATCGACGCCATCAAGGTGGGGGAAGTGCGGCGTGATCGTGCTGGCCTTGGCACTGCCTGGGTCCGCTGTCCGGTGGTAGCTGCCAAGAAGGTCAGTGCAGGGCGACTTTTGGTTGGATTTGTGTCGGCGAAGGTGACACTGCTGCAACAGCGAGCCCTGCGGTGCTACCGATGCCTCGAAACAGGACATGTAGCAGCAAAGTGCAGCGGTGTAGATCGGAGCTCTAACTGCTACAGATGTGGACGTACCGGGCATAAACAAGCAAAGTGCTCGGATGCTCCACACTGCCCGGCGTGCGAGGATGCACAGAGACCTGCGGGCCATTTAGCTGGCAGTGCAACCTGCGCAAAAGTCTGTGCGCAACATAAGCGCAGAAAAGGCGCGAGAGGAGAGACTGTCACTAGTCAAGCCCAACCTGACGCCCAATCTAGGGCCGCGGAGGAGGAGCCTATGCTCGATCAATAATGGCTGAACGAGTTCTGCAGGCGAACATCAACCACTGTGCCAGGGCCCAGGACTTATTGGTCCAAAGCCTGGCGCAGTGGTCTATCCAGGTGGCGGTTGTTTCGGAGCCCTACAGCGTTCNAGGATCAGTGTATTGTAAGTATCTATGGAAATTTCTTCAAGAAAGATACTTAACAATTGAAGGTCCTGATTACGTTATTACCAGAACTTGTAGGCAAGGATTAGCTCAAGGTGATCCCTTATCTCCATTATTATTTAATATAGCTACAATTAATGCTTGTAAGTCAATGCCTGCTTCTATATCTATCTCACAATATGCAGATGACTTTGTTATTTATAAGACCTCAACTATTAATATAGCAGCTACAGAGTTACAACATTCTTTAAATATTTTTAGTGACAATTTGAACAGCCTCAATCTTGATATCTCTCCTAATAAAAGTAAAATTTGTATTTTCAGCCAAGGCCATAAAAAATACTCAGCGCATTTATCGATTATGGGCAAACGGTTAGAGGGAGTTGATACAGTCCGATATCTCGGTGTGTGGTTGGATCGTTCGCTTAGGTGGGGAAGGCACATTAATGAAATATCTAAAAAAGTTCTTAAATTTATTATTATTTTTAAAATGTTGGCTGGTTCTAGTTGGGGTGTCCACCCTAAACACTTAAGATTATTATACATTTCCTTAATTAGAAGTCGTATTGATTACGCAAGTTTTTTTTATGATAGTAGTGCAAATATTCATCTAGGGAAATCAGACAAGATACAAAACCAAGTCATGAGAATTATTGGTAGTTTTATTAAAACGACGCCCATTCATGTGATGGAAAGTGAATTGTGTCTACAACCACTATTCTTTCGTCGTCGTTACTTAGCTGGAAAATTTTGGCTAAAAACTAAATCTCGTCAGACCAATAGTGGAGGCCTAAATATAATCCCCCCCCCCTCCAATGGATTGCACGCGTTAAAAGTTGCTTCACATATTCAATACGTTTTATATTATTTACAGTGCTTATCAAGTAATAAATTTATGTCCAAAAGCTCTCCATATACGTTGTTAATAAGTGAATAAAGAAAACTTGAAGAAATAATGTGTTTAAAGAGTGAATTTTCGTTTAAATAAGGCAGTTTACCATAGTGCGAGTGTATCAGTGACAAGACAAGGGACTGATCTTTGGACTCATTAAGCTCATACCGAGTATACGTCCACAATGAACTCATACTACAAATTAGACTTTTTCCGTTGACGGTGCGTTGGACTAGTTATAGGAAGCCCACCGCGACGTACCTTGGCGTCGTGGTTGACCGGAGGCTCCTAATGACGGGGCAGATGAAGAAGGCCGCCAACGCGGCAAAGGTAGCGCTGCATTTGCTGCGCCCCCTCTTCCGCTCCCGCCTCCCCCTTCGCACGAAGCTCGCCCTCTACAAGACGTATAGTCTGGCAAATATGTTATTGATAATGGGAAGCACGCGCGGCAAATTGCGCAGAAAGCGTATTTTGATGTCTGCACATAGACACCCGCTCACGCCGGACCGATTCCCCGTAAGGGCTCGCGGGGAATCGGTGCGGGGTGTGACCGGGCTACGGTACAGTCGAGCGCAACGCTATCAGTTCATTACTATGAAATATGAATATAATATCATATGATAGCATCATATATACGGAATGGCGTAGTAGAGCATATTTATCTAGTAATATTATAATGATTAGTGTGTTTGTTAGCTAAAGCAACATGCAAAATCAAGTTATGGATAACCATATTGAAAAATTAAATAAAAAACTGAATTGAAATTATTATAATGGGGCCACATACAAATCTTCTCAATCCAAATTCAATAAAAGAAGTAAAATATAAAAAGTATTTTTAATAAGGTATTATGTACATTAAGAATAAAAATAATAATACACACAAAAAAAATTTAAAAAATAATGTTTTAATAAATAAAATGTCAAATATAAAAGTAAAAAATTAAAAGGAATGGCCGTTAGTGTCCATTTACAAAAATAATTAGTAATAAAATGCAAATTAAATAAAAATACGTAAAAAATAAGACTTAACTTTGCTTGATATTTGATTGAATTATTAAAAAAATACATATATCTAATCTAATCTTAATCTTTTTGTACCATAATTAATTAAAATAATTACCCAACATTTAGAATTAAAATTAAATAAATTATGTTAAAAATTATTAACTTTATTATCGTTTTATTTAAAACGTGACAAATAATAAAGCAAATAATCAAAACGGTAAAAGGCATTTTTGCTTATAAATAATTATATTCTTGTTTGAGCAATATAGTATGAGCTCGATTGTACCTATAAAGATGTATGGGTGTAAATTTCCTGTAAGGACGTAGCGCTCACACTGACGCACAGTAACTTGTATGGCAAAGGGATACCTCACTCCCATTTTTTTTGTACCTCAAAATTTATTTAAATAATTTACCCAATATTTTTTTTTATATAATCTTAAATATTGCCACATATTTCTTTATCCATATTGCATAGTATATAAGCTTGTATTATGCATGCTGGATGTTTATGTTGTACATAAGTGTGTGTGTATAATATGAATATCAGGTGGCATTAGATATATAAGCAGAAGCTTAGAATTGATTAATTATTTATTGATAAAAAAAATGATTATACTTTTCGGGCTAGTCTTGATTTTATTCTCGACAACATTGTATGGAACAGCTGATTATTTTTCAATATTTACGTATCCTCATAAAATTTTCGTTTTGTATAATTTACTACAACGTAAACATGATAGACAGATACTTTAATTATCGTATAGGTAAATTTGATTTGGTAAGCGTGAGGTAAAACAACATAACAGGGTAACTGATCGAACGTGCTCTGCGCATACGTATAGTGCGCAATTTGCCGCGCGTGCTTCCCATTATCAATAACATGTTTGCCAGACTATACGTCAGGCCGCACCTCACTTACGCCGCCCCGGCGTGGTACGCCCTCGCGAGTCCCCGCCAACGCAACATCCTGCAGTTGGTCTAGAACGTTGCCCTCCGGCGCGTTACCCAGGCTCCCTACTTCGTCAGGAACGCTACTCTCCAGCGTGACCTGAGAATAGAGAGCCTGGAGGATCACATCCGCCGGCTCGCGTCCAACGCGTTCCGCCGTGCGGATGTCTCGGACCACCTGCACCTTCGCAGCATCGCGCCGTGGCATACGCGGCCCCCTGACGTACGACGCCTTCCGAGGGACCTCCTCCCTCCCCCAGAATCCGATCCCAAGTCCGACTCCTGAGCTGCCACCTCGGTCGCTGGTCGCTTAAGCTGGGCCTCCCTCGGGTGTACCGAGGGTCTCACCCGGCTGAGCTTGACCGCCCAGGTGGCATCTAGCTCATCCTTCCCCCCTGAAATAATTCCCCTCCCCCGTCACACAAGACAGGCGCAATCCCCCGCTCCACAGGCAACAGAAGTGTTGCCACCCCAACGACGCACCCATATTAATGGGTGGAGAACAGCAGCCGCGAAAATAGGGCTAAATAGGAAAATTAATTATTTTTTTTATTATTATTATCTTTTTTATTATCATTTATTTTTTATTTTTTTTTCTTCTGAACATAAAATTAATTCCCACAATGCCATTGAAACGAACTCCTCCCTCTACATCGTCATCTTCTCCATTGCAACATTGTCTATCGGGGCCAAGTTTGATCAAAGACAGCTTGAGCAAAGGTGTAGTTCCCGATGTTGATACAATGAATGTTACTTCACGTTCTAAACGAAGACGCTCTCCTTCAGTAGATATCGGAGAGAGATTGGCTTCTTTTATGACAGAGATAAAAGATATTTTGGGTATTTTTAAATTAGAACAAAAACACAAACTTGAAGAGCTCTCTGTAGCCGTAACTGAAATAAAAAGACAAAACAATAAAATTCAGTCATCGGTTGAGTTCTTGTCTCAAAAATACGATTCGATAGTTTGCCAAATTGAAAAACTTGAATTAGAACGTCGTAAAGATCAACAACAGATACAACTTTTACAGAGTAAAATTGAAAACTACGAACGACTGTCCAGAGCAACTTGTGTTGAAATAAAAAATATTCCGCCAGCTCACGCAGAAACCGAGGATAACTTACTTAACACTGTCATTTTAAAATATCTGTAAAAAAAATTCTAACAAGTAAAGCGTTCAAGAATATTTAGAGGATAAACATGTATGGAATTAATGTCTATTGAATGTCATGCAGGATATCTGCCAGCTAATGTAATAGATTGTACCATTGATTTTGAAAAGAGCAACTGTGAGCAACTGTTGAGTTTCTTGCCGGCTCTTCTCAGCAGAACTGCCTTCCGAACCGGTGGTAGCTTTTTATTCATATGTTCATTCGACGATTCAAAAGTGCTTGTAATAATTGCCTTATAATATTATTTTTTATTGTAGTTACAAGAGTATTGTTAAGTAAGTTTATTGTATTTTGTAGTTTTTTGACGCTTGTATTATTTTAGGATATCCATTTTTATACTTAATAATTAAGTTATCTTCACCTTTTGCTGCCGTTTTTTTAGCTCTTCCTTAAGTTGTTTTAATTTGTAATTGTTCTAGTTTTGTTTTATCAGGGTATATCTTTATATATTTATCAGTTATATTATATTTTTCACGTAGCAACAGCTTAGGTATTGAACTTGAGTCGAAGCACACTTTTATAGGTCGATCTAAGTTCGGTTTATATTTTCCTATTCTTATAATGTACTTTGGAGATGGAATATCCTTAGCTATGGAGTCGAGAATAGATAGAACTTCATTTTTATCGTGAGTATATCTTGTTTCACGCTTTTCTACATGTAACTCTCTAATTCCTACAATAATCATATTCTTTTCCCGTTGGTACCTTTCTTGAACTTCACGTATGATATTTTCATTGCTTGTTGAGGAGACCGTTATAGTTTCTCTCGACAATGCATTTTTCATTAAAATAATTTCATCCTCCATATTTTTCAGCCTATTTTCAGTCTTTGTGTTTTGCTTTTTTATTTCTATTAATTCGTTAATTATCTTCTTGTGCTCTACAGTAAGAAATTCTGTAGAGGATTGAATATCATTTATCTGATTTTTAATTTGGGATGTGTCTTCCCCAAGCCATCAAATGTTCTTTTTGTATATTTGTAAAATCAGTAATTAATTTCGTTATTTCATCTCGAAATTTAGTTAGTTCCTTTTTGCAATCACAGTCCGTCTCTGGTTGCCTGCGTCTCCTCAACGTGACTTGCCGATCCGCTACCTCGTTTGACTTCGAGCCGGCGGCATGTGAACTTCCACTCGGCGACTTATTCATATTACACAAATTTTTCACTTTTTAATAGTATTTCGAGGATATTAACGTGCACTTTTGGATAGTGGTGTGGTAAGATAGTGTAACAGTTGGTTATTATAATTGTCTCGCTTACTCGAAAGTGAAAGGCAGAACTCACTCTTCATCCAGCAGAAACGTCGTAAGTCGCATGAACCAACTTATAGAAAATGAGTCCTTATTTAAGTATCACTATAATCTATTTTACTGCAGTTGTAATTTATTAAAATAGAAAAAAAAAGCTCAAAACACGTCCGCTCTCAAACGCTGCACAATTGTGACTAGATTTTTATCTATTTTAATATATATGTATTTTTAAATATTATATTTTTATTTATTATATATATATTATTAATGATATATCGTACGTTTTTATACGATATATCATTAATACATATATAAGCCATCTATATTTTATATATTTACTGTTCATGATGGATATTAATAGCAGCTTCAGTGGTAATAGTTCAAATAATGATTCATTTCCCCACTGTGATTCGACAGCTTCTGATTGTAGTTTTCATAGCATTTTGGATCCTCTCAGCTCCCTCCTTGAAAACAAGTTTAATAACTTCCCAAAAATTTTTAATGTTGTGCACATCAATGCACAGAGCGTACCAGCGCATTATCCAGACTTGCTACTTTAATTTAAAAAACATTGACGCTATTTTAGTATCTGAAACATTTCTTAGCCTGCTTTGCTATCTACTGCATTTTCTCTGCCAGGTTTTCACTAAATCCGCAATGATAGGACTGAGAAGGGCGGGGGGGGAGTGGCTATTCACCTACGCAGTCATTTTCCTTTCTCGGTATTAGACAAGTCATCTTCTGTCTTCTCAAACTCGTCGGAATATATCTTAATAGAAGTCCTTTTTGGCACTCTCAGTCTTACTTGATGTCTCTTATAGTCCCAATCTACATATAAATTACTTTGATGCTTTTGAGGATCTATTAGAAAGGTATGCTCCGGGGCTGATCACTCTATCATAATGGGTGATTTCAACACGTGCTTGATTAAGAACGACTTCCGTACAAATTGATTAAAAATATTATCAACAGTGCCAACTTAAATATCCTTCCTACGATCGCTATCCACTTCTTCCCTGGTTGTACGCCATCTTTGTTAGACTTTATGATCGTTGAGTGAGCTTGCAACACGTTCTGTTGATGATATCAACAGAACGTGTTGCAAGCTTTGGTCAGTTGTCAGCTGAATCATTCTCGTACCACAACCTCGTCTACCTGTCTTATAAAATACGTCCACCAAAATTGAAGTTGACAGTTGTGATGCGAAGATGTTTTAGCGACATCGACAACGAAAAGTTCATGAACGATCTTGCTGATATTGACTGGGACTGCATATTTAGTGCCGGTAATATCAATGACAAATTGAATATTTTTAATTCTATTTTGACAGGGCTTTTCGATATTCACGCACCGCTCCGGCCTATTAAAATTAAACATCTCCCCGCTCCGTGGTTAACCTTAGATATCAAGGTGCTTTTGTCCAAACGGAATACTGCAAAGTCTAAATACAAGAAAAATCCTACGGACGCCAATATGCAAAGGTCCAAAATACTACAGAACCGATGTAACAAGACTTGCAGAGACGCACGTCATAATTTTATTTTATTCTCTCGTCAATTAACAATAGCAATCCTGCAAAAACTTGGAAATTCCTGAACGCAATGTTAATAGGGAACCGGTGTTCCAGTGACTCGGCTACCTTAAACAACTGCACGGATTTAGACTCGCTGAATAATTTTTTTACAGCTGTCAATGTATTGGATAATAGCACTAAAGTAAAAACTATACTCCTTGTCACTACAATCTAATCCTGCAATCAAACCATTCCTTTTCTCTCCTATTTCACAAGCAGAGGTTCGCAAGCATGTGTTGTTAATTAAATCTGACGCTACTGGCTCTGATGATATTAGTCGACGGATGATCCTCCTTACACTGAATTCAATTCTTCCTGTCCTGTGTTATATTTATAACTTTTCCCTTTCCTATAATGAATTCCCTGATGCTTGGCGTCATGCAATTGTGATCACAATAGCTAAAGTACCGAACCCAGCATCCTTGTCAAGCTATCGCCCTATTTCCTTACTGCCTTTCCTATCTAAAGTTCATGAACGCATTGTGCATGACCAAATCTATCTTTTCCTACACAACAATAACATACTGTCTCCTTTCCAATCTGGTTTCCGTCCTGGGCATAGCACAGTTACAGCTCTTAACAAAGTCTGTGACGATATTAGATATGGTTTTGCACATCAGCAAGTGACTTTACTTGTTCTGCTAGACTTCTCTAATGCATTTAACACAGTTGACTTCGACGTTCTGTTAGCAATTTTAAGATCTATTAACTTCTCCGAAGCTACTGAATGGTTTTTCTCTTACCTTCACGGACGCAGACAAAGCATCAAGCTTGACGGAAAAGTTTTATCGACATGTAGTATTAACGCCGGCGTCCCACAAGCTAGTGTATTATCACCGTTACTCTTTTCCATTTTCATTAACACTCTCACTCAACACATATCGTCTTCATACCACCTCTACGCCGATGACTTGCAAATTTACACAACTGCAGCGATATACCTAATGCAGTTAGTAAAATTAATTCAGATTTACAAATTATTAGTGCCTGGAGTAAATCGTTTGGACTTGCTATTGATCCCAGCAAGTCTCAGGTGTGTATGTTTGGTAGCTCCAATAAACTGTCTAAATTACGTTCTCCCTTACCCTCAATTTTATATGATAATGTTTGCTTGGAGGTTAGTGAAAGTGTTAAGAATCTGAGAATCAGGATGGACGGTGCTTTTTGCTGGTCGCCTCACGTATCAGAGCTTAGTCGGAAGGTCTTTTGTTCCATAGGTAGATTGAGAGGGTGGAAGAACGTTTTACCGATAAAGACTAAAATCTCTCTGGCCCACGCTCTCCTTCTACCTATCCTAGACTATGCAGATTCGTGCTACTTAAATCTGTCCCAGCAACTACTAAATAAACTAGAGCGTCTGCAAAATCTTATAATTCGATTTATTTTTGGGTTAAGGAAACACGACCATGTGTCTCAGTATCGAAGTCAACTTAAATGGTTGTCAATAGAATATAGGCGTAACTTGCATGCCCTCACTCTCCTTTATGGCATCCTTTTCAATCCTGTTACACCATCATACCTCAAGGAGCGCTTTAAGTTTCTGGGGTCCCTACATTCCCAAAACCTCCGTTCCCGCCATAACCATATCCTTGAAATTCCTTTATGCCGCACCAAATGCTATAGTGACTCTTTTACTGTTAAAACAG
>JAAIXI010000248.1:0-27406 GCA_013403645.1 Heliconius nattereri | reverse complement strand
TTTTTTTTTTTTTTTTTTTTTTTTTTTTTTTTTTTTTTTTTTTTAACGTGAGGAAATCCTTTTACGGATACCGGCCCGAGTGGGGACTCGAGCGGGTTATGTGGGACTCGTGGACCGGCTGAAGGCCAATCCCAATACCCACTAAAACCTCACGGTGCTCCTCCTCGACCGCCACTGGCCGCGAGACGCGGGGACTAGAATCGTCCACGAAACGCGGCGGCGGGAGCCTGCTAGGCACGTCGCGGAGTCAAGGGTGTGTGGGCACCCTCGACGGCCTGCTCGGAGTAGCGCGCGGGAGCAACCTGCGCGCGCCTACTCGGGCCAGGTTGGTAGGCGGCCAGCTTCCCCAAGCTGACCGACCTCTGGAACATTAGGGCGGAAGGCGGCGGTCGTGTGCCGCCCTCCGCCCGCCGTAGGAGACCGGGGTCTCCTACGGCGGATGGCGACTTCGGCAAAAGCCTCCCTCGCCCGTTTTCTCGAGCACCACTGCCTCGCAGAAGGATGAGACCGCGTCCCACGACGTCTCGCTACCGGCCATGGCCTTGACCACGGCCGGCAGGGAAAGGTCGTCCCCGATGACTCGGGCTCCCTTCCAGCGATCCGACACAGGTAACCCCCGAAGCAACCATGCCCCGTGAGCACCTGTGTGGTGTGGAATGTTAGGACGCCGTGACGCCGCGCTAACCACTGGCGGAAAACTGAACGAACCGCCTCGATGGTCAACCGGCCGGCAGATGGAGTCGCCAGCCGGGATTCCCACATTCTTACCGCGGTTTCCCGCGCCTCCTCGGTGCGTGCCTGGCTTGCCGGTTCCCCGGACACTAGGCCCCGAGCATCCAGATCCCACGGCATGACTCCAGCCAGCACGCACGCTATCTCACCGGATATGGTCCGGTACCCCCGTATCGCCCGGATGGCCATCACCCTCTGCGCACGTCGCAGTAGAGTGATGTTGTGCCGATCCAGGACGTCCGCCCATACGGGGGCACCATAGAGCGCTATCGATCGGACCACTCCGGTGTACAGCCGACGGCTAAAGGCACTTGGCCCATCGACGTTGGGCAAAAGGCGCGCCAATGCCGCCGCTGTTTTCAACAGTTTCGGGGCCAAAGATGTAAAATGGCCCCGGAAACTCCACCGACCGTCTAGAACAAGTCCGAGGTACTTCATACTCCTCTTGACGTCGATTCGGACGCCACCGACGACGATGTGGGCATCTGCCGGTGTGCCCTTTCGAGGAGCATGAAAGTATAACGCCTCGGACTTGTTCAGGGCAACCACCAATCCTAACCTTCTAATTCGGCCGACGACGTCGGCCACTCCGGCCGTTTCGAGCACTGCTGCCTCGCGATAAGTCCTCTGCTGCGCCAAGACCAGCGTGTCATCGGCGTAGCAGAGGACTCCAACTCCTCGTAGGGTGTCGCCTCTCAACACCCAGTCGTACCCGATGTTCCACAGGAGTGGCCCGAGAACCGAGCCCTGTGGAACACCGCACGACACTTCATACTCTTCCCACCCTCCTCCAGGAGCCGGAAAGGTCACAGACCTCCCGGACAGGTAAGCCCCGATGACGCGGCGCAGGTATGGAGGCACTCGGTGATAGATAAGTGCCTCCTCAATGCAGGGCCAGGGCAGGGAGTTGAAGGCGTTGGCGATGTCTAAAGACACCGCCAAGACTCCATCGCCCAGGGCCACCGCATCCTGCGCATGGGACTTCACCCTCAGTATTGCATCCACCGTCGAGCGCCCACTGCGGAAGCCATACTGGTGGTCTGAGAGATTTGGACCTGTCCGCTCCAAGTCACACTGCAACCTCCTCGTCACAACCCGCTTGAAGAGCTTGGCGATCTCGCTCAAGAGCACAATTGGCCTGTAGGCCGAGGCCGAGTCCGCCGCGCGTCCCTCCTTCTTAAGGAGGACCAACCTGCCTGTCTTCCACCGCTGTGGGATTATGGCTTAAGCCAGACAGGCAGAGAATAGTCCTCTCACTCTGGGCCCAAGAATGTTGAGGGCCAGAGTTAACGCCCTCCCGGGAACGCCATCAAGGCCGGGTGCGGTGCTCTTGCCGCGAGATCGGCGAACTGCTTCCTCCAGCTCCTCCTCCTCCACCTGTGGTGCGACACTGTCCTCCTCCTCTTGCGGTGCAGGGCGGGCCATTAAAGGTAGTGAAAAATTGGCCCGCCGCGGGAACAGTGACAACAGAACCCCTCGGAGAATGTCCGGTCGGAGTGTCTGCGTCAGTGGCGGAGCCCAAGCCCGTAGCTTGCCAAATACCATACGGTAAAGCGTGCCAAACGGGTCTTGGTCTATTCCCGCGAGCATCTGGTCGTGTGACTCGCCTTTCACACGACCGATCTCCTCCTGCAACCGCGTTCTCGCCTCGACATACAACTGGTACAGTCGGTCTTCCTCCTCCTGCACCTTCTGTACCCGCCTGCGATAGTGGCTGTACTGGCGTCTCGCCGCAACGCAGATGGTACGCAGTTGCGCGATCTCCCACGACCACCAGTACACCTGCCGCCGTTGAGGGTGGCGCCCGGAACGGGGCATTGACGCGTCACAAATACGGGCCGGGCTCGCGATCGAAACGTCCGCGACGGATCCGCCCAGCCTTCGCACACACGTGTTTGTCGTCCCCCGGTTGAGTACTGACAAACCGGTGGCAATCACCCACTCGGACAGCGTCACACCACGCACAGTCGTCGTTGCGGAGCCCCACACGCTGGACTTCGCGTTGAGATCGCCGGCCACCAATACCTCCGCCGGACGAAATCGTTCTACCATTTCCCCCAATCGTATAAGGAACTCTTCAAACTCCGCAAGAGTTCGATTGGGGGAAAAGTAGACCCCTACGACAACGAGGTTGCCGACAAGTGCGGCGACGCATCCCGCGCCCCTCTCTACTCGTGAGAAAGGCGGGGAGCCCGCGGCGACCTGGGTGATCACAGCCACCACCCCGGTGTTGTCGGCTACCCAGTTGTCTCTGTCGGGAACGCTGTAGGGCTCCGAAACAACCGCCACCTGGATAGACCACTGCGCCAGGCTTTGGACCAATAAGTCCTGGGCCCTGGCACAGTGGTTTATGTTCGCCTGCAGCACACGGAGAGCCATTATTGGTCCTCCATGTGGTGCACCTCCCCTTCCCTGGCTGGGTGACTTGTACTTGCCGGCGCTTCCGGCCTCGTACGTCTTCTTCCCCCCTTTTTGACGCTGGATTTAGCGCAGGTGGCACTACCCGCCTTATGGTTTGCCGGCTTCTGTGCTGCCTCGCAAACCGGACAGTGTACATCGGCCGAGCACCCACGCTGTTGGTGCCCGGGTTGGCCACACCGGAAGCACTGATTGCTCCGGTCGACATCACTCCTACACTTTGCCGCCATGTGGCCAACTTCGTGGCAGCGGAAACAGCGCTGAATGCGAGGCTGCAGCAGTTTTACTCCCGCAGAGACAAACCCTACGAGCAGCCTTCCTTTGCTTACTTTCTGCGCAGCCCCGACAGGACAGCGAACCCAAGCCGTGCCTAGGCCAGCCCGGTCCTGACGGATCTCGCCAACTTTGACGTCGGCCGCCGCGCAGCCACCGACTCGGCTGATTGCGGCCATTACATCATCGGGAGTTGCAGAGTCGTCGAGACCACTCACCCTCAGCTCCGCACACTTTACTGGCCTCGACACCTGCACTTCTTCCGGGCGAAGGACCCCGCGCAGCTTGTCCGCCAGTGCGTCTGCTTTATCACCAGAGTTGTGGCCAGGTAACTCCAGCATTCTGGCACCGGTGGATGCTATCCGGAACCTAAGGTCGCTTATACCCAGGTCCTCCAGCTTAATGTTCTCTTTGACCTGGGTTAAGACATCGGTGTAGCTGATCTTCTCAGCGACGTCTGGCTGAATCTTTAACACAACCACCTGCGACCTAGGTTTGCTCAACTTAGGTGCTTTTTGCGCTTTCGGTTTCGCACTTTGCATCGCTTGTTTCGCACCAGGAGCCACTCTCTTTTTAGCCCCCTTCTTCGCTACAATGTTCCACCCCTCGGCTAGGTTAGTAGGAGCCGGAGGCAGTGGTCGAGGCTCAACTGGTGCCGTAACCTTACGAGGCACCTTTCCCGCACCCTTCGTCTTCTTACCCTTCGGGCCCTTTGGCGCAGGGTTTGCTGGCGCCATAAGCGTGGTCACGACGGGCTCAGCTCCCGCCTGTGTATGACCAGCCTCCTTCCTTTTGTCGGCCGCTAGTGGTGGCCTCAACCTCTTTTCCGGAGGGAGCCGCTCTTTGAAGGCCTCCAGCCTTGTACTGACCATAGTGCCCACTTCCACCATCACAGTGCGCACTACGTCGTCGACTGATAGAGCCGTCGCTGTTGCCTTTGGTGTCTCCACCGGCCTTGAGCGCTCCAGCTCCGCTCTCAAAAGGGCAAACTCCTTTCGCAGCTCCACCAATTCCAACTGCAACCGCGAGTTTGTCGCTCTGAGGAGATCCACCTCCTCTGATGCCGTCCTCTTTGCCAAGGTGTTAACGGCTGTAGAGATAGCACCGGCAGCTTCTTTAAGGGCCTTAGTGAATGTGCCCTTTAAATTCCCCGACTTGCAAGCGACTCTGTTGATTATGGCCGAGCTATCAGATACTTGACTACGCAAGTCGGAGACCAGGTGCTCCTCACCGCAGAGTTCCAAGGGCACATCCAAGAGCCTGGAACTTGCTCTACTTTGAATCGCCGCAGTGATTCCAACAACTTCCTCCTCCGCTCTCAGCCGACGCTCTTCGCGCTTATCATCGTTTAGCGCCTTCTTTAAACGGCTAGCCCTATATTCTCATTAGGAATATTTGATGGACCACGACCCCTTCTGGCCGAAGCAAACTTCGCTTTCGGCTTCTTTGTCTCCCCATCCACATCCGAGGATTCAGAGTCACTCTTCCTGTGATGGCGCCTCTTTCTGTCCTTTCGGAACTGCGCCGTAACCCCCTCGATAGCATTGGAGCTGTTCGACCCAGCGGACATCACGCTATCGGCATCGGACTCGGAAAGCGCCCAGAAACGGCCTCGCGACGAAAGTGACGACCTGGACCTACCACTTATAATAGAGGCCACCTCCTCATGGTCCAGACGCTCTAACACGACTCGCGCATCCTTCAACTCCCCTCCTATTGGCACAAGTGCCGGACTTTTACCCCTATCGAGCAAAGTACCCCCTACGCCTTTCTCGGGCACAACCACTACTCCGCCCATCTCGGGCAACAACACATCACCGCCCTCCACGGGCCTCCCTACGTCATCATTTTGGGTTTTTAAGTTAAGATTTTCCATTTTGTTCCCACGAGTGTGGGGGAAAAAACGGTCCATCCGAGCAGTGCTCCCTGTACTCGGATAAGCCTATTACGCCAGGGTGTCGGCCGGTACCCTGGCGGGACCAGCAGTAGCGACTGATCTCCCCATCAGCCATGAACCCCTCGCGCTGCTTCGCCGCTTGGGTTGGGGTAATTTTTTATAGAGGTTTTCTTCCTCGCAGCCCGGCCGGTAAAGGCAAGGCCCTCGGTTCCACTCCTGATTACGAGACATGACCGCAACCAAGAGTGGAGTTCCGATATATTCGGCGCTGGCACATCACTGCACCTGCGTGGCGGTAGGGTGAGTACACACCACGCGCGCCCTCCGATTCCTCACACTGTGTCCTCTGCATGACTGAGGACACGCGGAGAACCACGTCGCATTATTAGCCAGCTAGCAATCATTACCCAAGGACGAATCCTGTGGGCACCAATTACTAGCCGCCCAGGGTGCACCGGCCCGCAACACTGTTCGTCCCCCCCGAATGACAAGCATTCGAGAAAGGGCCAACAGCGAGCGAACACACGACGAGGTTATCCGACCAAGCACCCCAAGTACATGAGGCCTATCTTAAGCTAGTCCAACTAGTCCAGCGCGAGGGGGCGCAGCGCATGCCGCCTGGGCAGCGCGCGTGTTGCAGTCACGAGGCAGCCCACGGCGAGCACGACGCGCGCGGGCCCGGAGCAGTGCGCGCGCCTCACGCCGGCGCTGCGCAGGCGCGGTCGCGAAGGTGGCGCGCTCGCGCACCTCCACGTGCACCGCGCCCGCCACACCGCGCGCGCCACACAGCAGCGCCTGCGACACGCACGTACCGTGACTGACGTACCCCCTCGACGTAACCTAAATTGAATTGTGAAACTCGACTCTTTCGTCGGCTCGTAGTCGGCGACAGCTTTACTTGAAACAATGTATAAAGCATTACGGACAGTCATTTTACTTAATATGATCGGTATACTGAGGACTTAGGTTTATTGTCTACTCATACATCAACACAACTCTCCGCTACTCACCTTTTTCAACCACGGTCTTGAACGGGAAGTCATTTTGTAATTGCGATATAGATAAAACTGAGAACATAACGCAAAGCCACAACGTACACGTCGTCATGTTCCGTTCTCTCCGCACAACGCTGCACTCTCCGCCGCGCGCCGGTGGACTCTATCTGCTTTGGAGCCAATTAATACGATAAGCGTCCGTCACTAGTAAAGCCTATTAAAATTAAAGCGATATTAATGAGGAAAGCAGATCTAAATCGCTAGATGCGGTTTAATTAGTTCAAATACACACAATAAAAAATACCAAGGTTTAGGGTCAGGATCGGCGTTTACGCAAGACCTACCTTAATACCTACCTTAATACCTAATAACTAAATATTTTTCTTGAAATAATTCAATTTCAAAATGTTATTTATTCAACTACACTATTATAAGCACTATTAAATTGTCGAATGAACATTTTATAAAAGGAATAGCTACCACCTCAACTCAACAGTTGCTCTTTTCAAAATCAATGGTACAATCTATTACATTAGCTGGCAATTATCTTGCATTACATTCAATAAAC
This sequence comes from Heliconius nattereri, assembly GCA_013403645.1. Lineage (NCBI taxonomy): Eukaryota > Metazoa > Arthropoda > Insecta > Lepidoptera > Nymphalidae > Heliconius > Heliconius nattereri. Next base: position 20,523 of record JAAIXI010000248.1, on the reverse strand, counting down.
ATTAATTCCATATACAGGGTGGAAGAGGCAGCGCTTCTTTGACTGAAACTGCATATAGGGTAAAATATTTCAAACCCGGAGCTAAAGAAATTAATCAAGATGCCTCAACAGTTTGGACTTAGGATTTTTTTTTCATTTCACGATTTTTCTCCATACCTGTATTTCGTGTGACGCATACATACACATACTACTACAAAAATACTAAGCGTTGCCAAACTTCTACTTTTCATTCGTCAAAACATAACCGAACGAGAATGTACGATATCTCGCGTTCTGTGTCACGCAATTACCTATTTATTATAAATCTAAATAACGTTCAAAGCTCTTATTAAAATTGTTTAATAAAATCCTACTTTAAGTCAATTTATTACATGACCTTTATTATGAAATTATTTAGAAATAATGCATGGTTGTTGAACCACTCACAACATTACATTCAACATTTTTAACACACAATGATATTGAATTACGATAGATAGGTACTTACATTTAACATTAGTTTTACATCGTCGTTGTAGCATTCTCCTTTTACTACCACTAATATCTACATAATAAGTAATATTAAAAACTCAACATTTGTTTGAAATGTCTTAAAAGAATGTATGTTTTGATAGTACCCTAAGACACAATAGTTTCACATTTGAGAAAAATACTCAGGAATCACATCATCACGATCACGAAACATTCATCACGATTTTAGAAATCCGATTAATGATAAAATTAATATTAAACAACATCCAAATAACTTAAAACACTTAATAATTACTCAACGTCTTAAGTCGAACAAAATAATGTAAATACAACAGAACTTAGACGTTCCGCGGCTATGATCTGTTCTTACACAGATAATTAAAAACATTGTAATAGTTGCCATTAACTAAAATATTTATCGAACATACTATTACATTTTTTATTAAGATTTTCATTATTATTTATATTTGTATATTTGTATTGTTTGGATAGAAAATCGTATAAAAATTAAATAGTAAACGAGTTTTCATAATGTTACACGAGAACCTACGAAAACTCAATACGAAATAAATTAATATTTAGTAATTATTTGTAAAAAGTATTGATAATTTTATTAATTATTTTAATATAAAATCATGCGTAAAAAGTATAATCTGAGATGAACTATAGTGTTATATTAAAAAAATCAATCAATATTAAAAATTTTGATATCTGTGCAAAGACACCAATACAACGGGTTATGGGCCCAGACCACGTCGTAACAATAATAAAAAAGATTGCATGAATCGTAGAAAATTAGAAATACTGGCGAGATTAAAAGAGCGTTACTTCACGCGACGCTTCGGCGTTGGTATTGGAATTTTGAAGTTCAGTTGCCGGGAAGGAATAAAAAAGAAAAATAAGCAAAAAAACAATCACGATGGAAGGAAACAGCACAGTAATACAGCTGGAAGAAGTAAAAAAATTGGAATGCTTGGAAGTTCCAAACTATAATACTACTACGGGGTGAAATTGTGTCATCATCATCATCTGCATTTATTGTAAAAATAAATGCTACAATTAAAATAATTATTAAATGTTTCAAGTGTAATAATATGGTTCATTGTCGAGCTGAATGTAATGTGGACAGAAAATGTAATATTTATTGTTAAAAAAGTGAGAAAAAATGCTATTATTGTCATAATTTTGTAAACATGTTAAAAATGAGTGTTAGGTTAAAAAGGGAAAATAAAAAAATGCGTTTGGAGTGCAATAAAAGTAAAATTAAAAACCTAATAGAAATAATTCAATAAAAGTGTGTGTAAAGTGTATTTCTAAGTGTTGCGTTAATTTAACATCAGCTCGCCGCCGTTGCCTACATACCTACGCTAGTTGCTGCGACTCGATGCCTTGAATGAAGCATGTGCGACGTTGCCGCTTTGACAGGTAAGTGTTTATATTATACTTTACAAATGGCGTTTTATTTGAAAACGATAATTTTATTATTTATTTTGTTTGAAAAAATAACTTTTTCATTGTTGGGAATTATTTTTTTTCTGAATTATATTAGGCTTTTATAGAGTAGTTAAAACTGTGGTTTAATTTAAAGTGGTGCTGTCAATTCCACCCTGTATATTTATTTTGTAAATATTCTTAAACGGTGAAATGAAAATGAACGAACAGTGAAAATACAATACATTACGGGCGCAAAATCAAATAAATTCGCAAAATATTTCAATTACTTAACGAGGCCGTCGTCGTTGCGCAATGGCACAAGCGTGTGACTTTAAACACGACGGTTGTGGGTTCAAGCAATAACAAACGCACAAGCAATTTTTAAAAACTATTTTATTAATAATCAAATGTTTTACATGTATGTACCTAATATTAATATTCCATTTCCAAAAAAAATATTATTAACTATACCAGCTGCCCCCGCGCGGCTTCATCCGCTTTTATTTTACAACATATATTTTTTTTGTTTTACTTTATAGATAAAATGCTTAAAAATTATAAATCAATTATCTTCTAAGAACTACATAAAACGCGTACTATTGATTATTTCAAAGTATTTGGTAACTTGTGTTCCTGTGTAGAGTCTTCATCCTGATGTTCCTCATCGCGGTGTAACTGAAACTCCATCAAGGCGACGTGCAGACGCTCCAGGTCCAGCTGCTGCAGACGCACCTCGCGCTGCAACTCTTGCAGTGACAGCGAAATTGCTACCCACTGCGACTGCTGATCTAACTCCTTCGATAATATTTCGCTGCTTTAAGTCAAAACTACCATAAATAAAAGAAGGTATCTTTTGCAAAAATCAACCGTAATCGGTGATGTATCATAGCTTTATATTTAGACAATGATTTCGTATTTAAAGGTACCAAACGCCCGATACGTAATCTAAAGTTCATTTGTGAGACTCAATAATTTTCTACACAAAACAAACATATTTCCGCATAATTGAGTTTTGAATAATAATATTCGTTCGTCAAAACATCCATTCATTTTCTACTTTATTTCGTTAATCAAAACAAAATGATGAGATAATGTGCTACTTTGCATTTCCGTTATTTTTAGTATATAATGCGATATTTCGAAATACTTAATTTTGAATATATAATTACATAATAAACTGGTTTATTTTTAATTATAAATAGGTGAGTTGTTTTAAAATAAGACTAGTAAATTTTTATTTACTAGCTATGCAAATAACTATTGTATAAAAGTTAGTAATTTTTTAAATTACTTTTTAACACCTTATAATCACAGCGGTCCCAAAAAGCGATTCTAAAAACGACACAGTGGAATTTATATTTTTTTTCAGTTCCAGTTTGGATATCGCTTCAGATGCTCGTGTTAAGAAAGAAGAATTAGATAAGACAAATAAGTGACTTGGATTCGGATAAAATGTTTGTTAAAAATTAAACAGTCTCAAGACTGTCGTGGCACCGAGACTGTTAGGGCGACGGGAGTAAGTTCGATTTCCATTCTGGGGAATGAAATGATTTAATATTTTCATTTACTCGCTGTGGTGACAACGAAGCAAAATGTGGCTTTGAGTTCCGCCATTCAACATGCAAGGCTTCGCAAATCGGCGGAAAGTAGGGAATGGAAGTGTTGTAATGGAAACGGCGAGCTAATCGACTTCAATGAAAGACAAATATGAAAACCCTTTAAGACAAGTATACCGGTGAGGGAGCCTAAAGACAAAATTCTCTACTAAAGCCACTAAATCAGCATACAAACCTGCCATCGTTATTACATCTAAACAAAATGTAGAATCAAAAATAGATACCATTAATAATTTTAAAAAGAGCATCACTTTCCGTAACAAGAAATACGCACCTGTTAGAGTCCAACCCATATCTAAAAATAAGTTAAGAGTTGAGTTTCAAAACGAAGTACAATGTGAAGAAACACTAGATAATCTAAAAGATTCTGAAATCGTGACTGCAGAACCAGCGAGGAAACTACGGCCTATGTTAATCTTAAAAGGAGTTTCTAAAGATATTACCACTGAGGAACTAACGGACATCATTAAGCAGCAAAATAGCACTATAGAACAATTAGTTCATTCAGAAGATGACTTAAAATTCAAGTTTAAAAGAAACAACAACAGAAATACCAACCTGTATAATGCAGTGTTCATTGTTAGTCCAGTGATATGGCACGAAGCTACTCACCTGGGTAGGCTAAATGTAGACCATCAGAAAGTCTTCGTCGGCGACTTCTCTCCATTTATCCAATGTTACAGGTGCCTGCAGTTTGGGCATATCAGTAATAACTGTGTGTCCGACTGCAAGCCCTGTGCATACTGTGCTGACTCTGCTCACCAAATCTCTGGGTGTCCGCACGCCACCTGCAAAATAAAAAAACCAAATTGTTATAACTGTGTGAAATATAATAATACAAATAAAAATAGTAATAAAATAGATACGGATCATACTGCCACATCCACCAACTGTCCTACCGTTAAATATATGCTAAATCAAATCAAAAATAAAACCGACTATGGATATTAAAAATAAAAACAAAAAGTCAAGTGAAAATAATATTAACTGTATTAAATTTATTCAATGTAACGTAGGACGTTCGTATTTATGGCATTATGAATTTACAGAATACTTTGTTAAGGGGGGATACGACGTGGGGATCATCAGTGAACCATATGTTGGAGATGGAACTGAAATGAAAGGAATTCCGGGTTACTATGTTTTTCAGAATGGCGCGAACAACAATAGGGTTAAGGCTTGTGTTATCATAAAGCAAGGTCTTGGTTCGCCGATGATGCTCACACAGTATTCAACACCTAATATCAGTGTGGTGCAGCTGGGGATACGAGGTCGCAAACTGATTATTACCAGTGTATACATAGAGCCAGATCGAGATCACGATAACACCATGGCAAAGCTAGAATGCTTGACTAAGGACCTCAAAAGTGATTGGCTAATTGCTGGTGGGGACTTCAATGGTTGGCACACCTCATGGGGAAGTCGTAAGAATAATAAAAGAGGAGACGAAATTAATAACCTAATTACTTCCAATGACCTTATAGTGTGCAATACAGGGGATACTCCGACATATAAAACGATAACACACGGTAGAATAAGATCTTCTGTAATTGATTTAACTATAGTCTCTCCAAATATTATTTCAAAAATAAATAATTGGAATGTTAACCCGTTAGCATGTCCTTCATCAGACCACGAAGCCATTACATTTGATTTTATATTTAACGCCAAGAAATTTAATAAAAATAATAAAAAGTCCACTTTTAAGTACAATACCAATAAGGCAGATTGGCACAAATTTAGTAATTTACTGTTAGAAAGTCTCAAGCAGGCTGCCATGCTTGATAGAAACCTAGATATAGCTTCAATAGATGAAATAGATGACTTTGTTAATGATTTTACGGAAATAATACAAAACACTTGTAACACAGTGCTATCGAAGAAAAAGCGAATGGAGTCCTTTATCCCCTGGTGGAATGAAGAACTCCAGTCACTTAAACTACAGGTCGTACACATGCACCATCGGATTCAGGACTTAGTTAAGAGCAAAAAATCGATTGCTAACGCCCTAATAGAACGCGAAGAACTAAAAAACAAATATGCCAACGCCATAAGTAAAGCATCGAAAGATAATTTTAGAGAATTTTGTAGTCGACAGGGCAAGGAGGATGTTTGGTCGGTCACAAATAGGCTTTTAAAATTAAACACTAAATTTAAACCTCCATCCACGTTATCATTTAATGGCGTACATACTAAATCTAGCAAAGATACAGCTAATCTTCTATTAAGCACCTTCTTCCCGGACGATACTGCCGACACACTTCCTGAACACTATTTGACTAGAAATATTACAAACAACCTACCTGACACTCCAAATGATTTGCAATTTACAATAGACGAAATAAACCTTGCATTTAAATCTATGAGTCCCAAAAAAGCTCCTGGTCCTGATCACCTAACATCTGATATTTGCCATGCCGCCTTTAATGCTTGCCCTGCTTTAGTTACTAAATTATATAACAGATGTCTTGAGATCTCCTATTTTCCTGACAGTTGGAAATCAGCTCACGTAATCGCAATACCCAAGGCCAATAAAACTAAATACGATGACGTCGCCTCTTACAGGCCAATCGGACTACTTAACATCTTCGGCAAAATATTTGAAAAGTTGATAGTAAACAGAATAAACCATCATACATACACAAACAAATTAGATAATCCGCGTCAATTCGGCTTTAAGGCACAAAAATCCACAGTTGACGCCTTGCACTCGGCTGTGGACAAAATCAAAATTGCACTTAAAAATAAAAACCCGGTCATTGCTGTCTCGTTAGATATAAGAGCAGCTTTCGACAACGCTTGGTGGCCAGCGTTACTTAAAAGATTAATACACATCAAATGCCCCAAAAACATATATAAACTTATAAAAAATTATTTACACAATAGATCAGTTACCATCAACTTTGCAGACTCTTCTGCTTCGAAAGCTATGACGCGAGGATGCATACAGGGCTCGGTGTGCGGCCCAGTCTTCTGGAACATCATATTGGACGAGCTTCTGGAATGTGATCTTCCAGAGGGCTGCCACATACAGGCATTTGCAGATGACGTTCTTCTCATAGTCGAAGCCAAAAATGTAGATAGTTTACAAACAGCTACAAATAATGCTATAAAAATAATCACGGACTGGGGTAATAATGTAAAGCTGTGTTTCGGTCCTGAAAAGACACAACTAATCTCTTTCTCCAACAAAGCCAAAAAAGCGGTAATCAAATTTAACAATACTTTAATTAAACATCAAACAGAGGTAAAAATATTAGGAGTTATAATAGATAAAAAACTAAATTTTATTAAACACGTTAGTCATATAATAAACAAAGCCCATAATATATACAAAAAGCTTTGCATTTTCACTGCTCCGACCTGGGGAATACATAGCGAAAACATATCAATAATTTACAGACAGGTTGTCCAGCCTATAATCACATACGCGGCAGGTATTTGGGGCACTGCGGTCAAATACAAAACTGTTTTAAATAAATTAAATTCATTCCAAAGAGGTTTTGCCATACGCGAAATCAAAGGTTTCAGAACAATTTCCACCGTAGCAGCCATAGCATTGTCTGGTCAAATCCCTCTCCATCTCAAAATTATAGAAGTCCAAACCATTGAGCGTGCCAGAATCAGTAGGACGAGTTGCTTCCTCCCTACTGATATTAAACTGCAAAAACCTACAAATCCTAAGCATCTTCTTCACCCGGCACTAAGAATTAAAACAGATATTATCAGCGCAAATAACCAATACGAAATTGACCAAAACACGTCAAATTCAACGGTCAAAATTTACACAGACGGTAGCAAAGACGAGGATGGTAGAGTAGGTGCAGCTCTGGTTATATACCGCGGAGAAAATATTGTGAAAACAATCAAACTGAAACTCCATTCCAGCTGCTCGGTTTTCCAAGCGGAACTCTTCGCACTGGAGCGAGCAGTGGAATGGTGCTCAGTTAATACACACTTAGAACAGATAGCTATTATATCGGACTGCATGTCAGCGCTTCAGGAGATTGGTAACCCAAACTCCACAAATAGTTTTGTTAACAGAATTCACAGACACATACATTCCTCACATAGCGGGTTCAATTTCATATGGGTAAAATCGCACATAGGCATAGCAGGAAATGAGGAGGCTGACATGGCTACCAAGTCCGCTGGTAAGTTACACAAGCTTCCAGACTACTGTAAATTCCCAATTAGCTTTATCAAAACCAAAATTAGAGAACGAAATCATATCGAACACAATAGTATCTACATAAATTCACCACAGGGAGAAAGAACTCGGAAGTGGTTTCCGGATTTGGCTGCCATGTCAGTGTACTTACGCAGAACCAAACCATCATTCCACAGCACACAAATTTTCACTGGACATTCCTTTTCAAAACATTATTTATTCAGGTTCAAAATAACAGATAATAACAAGTGCCCTTGTGATCCAGACAAAACACAAAATATCGATCATCTTATTAAAGAATGCCCTTTACACAGCACCATCAGACTGACCCATGAACAAACATGCAATTACTTTAACGTAAACCCATATGAAATAGCCGAACTTTTACAACATACCGAAACATTAGAATCCTTTGACACGTACATAAATAAATTGATCAACTCGCTTAAGCGCATAAACAATACTTGACACATAACACATACTACACAGTAATCAATATGTTTAGTATTTCATTAGATAATTCTATGTATATATATATTACTTTATTTTATATTTATATAAACTAGGGATAAGAAATATAGGTACATATATTATAGAGATTACTGTAAATAAAGTTATAATGTAGGTCTTGTACATAACTAGAGTCTAAGATATATAAAATATGTTATTTGTATTACTTTAAATAATAGTTGGTCGTACACGCCAACTTACCAATAACAATTGGTTGTAAATACAATTATTATTATATTAAAATAGAGTTATCTGTACAAATATGTCCTTCAAAATAAGTGCAGCTTAAGGTTATTGTTAATAGTTCTTAGTTATACCGTTATAGAGCATAGTTTATATTTTGTAATACTATATTTAAAAAAAAAANAAAAAAAAAAAAAAAAAAAAAAAAAAAAAAAAAAAAAAAAAAAAAAAAAAAAAAAAAAAAAAAAAAAAAAAAAAAAAAAAAAAAAAAAAAAAAAAAAAAAAAAAAAAAAAAAAAAAAAAAAAAAAATACAAGTTAATCTAAATAAGTATGTTAAGTTACCAAATAGTTGTATATATTTAGTTTCACTGTAAAAGGAATGTGAATATCAAATTCTGATTGTATTAAGGTCTTAATTTCTAAATGTTTATTAAATAAATTGTGTCTCATATTTACTCTGAGGTCCAATGACAAGTCACATAAAAGTACGTAAGTTATTAAAAATTTTTCTAAAGTCCATCAGGTCAGCTCGATCGACCCCGGCCGCCCGTATCCCTTAGCGAGGACTGCGGTAGAGAGAGATGGCTGGACATTTGTTATGCAAATTTAAAGTCATGGGCTTCAACTCCCAAAAAACCTAACCTAACCTAACCTAACCAAACCGTACAGGCGATCCAATAATCATCCGTCCGATCCGATTATTGAAAATACCTACCGAAACAATCGTTCCGCTTCCGAAGTTAGAAGAAGTAGTCGCTCACCGCGGTTAAGATGCAGCATCACGTCGAGGCCTGATTCTGCACGGCGGGAGAAATGTTCGCGACAGCGCAACGCCGAGCATCGGTCGCGGACTTGTTACATCGTGTCTACGACCGTTTTAGTTAGACAAAGAGTGACGTCATACAACTATCGTAGTTTCGTAAGATATTATTAGTATTTTTTGTGTATAATTAAATACTTTAATATAAATATAGTTAAATAGGTAGGCTTATTAACCGTTTTAAATGTCAGTTTCGTTTTTACAATAATATTTTCCGAGTTTTGTATAGCATTTAGTTAGCATAGCATAGTTGTACTATGATTTGCCACATTAACCGCATTTTGGGATAATATTAACGTTCGTACCATAAATTCTATTGTTAACTATTGTCCATCATAGGTTTCTACACCTTAATAACACATTTATATATACCGTATGTTTGTAATTAACTTTATAGAGATGTTTTATCGTAATTACTTGTATAAATTCCGTCATACTTTTCATGTTTTTCGTTGTTTCCTAATAGTTAATAATTTAATAGTATAATGTATTATATATCGTTTAATAGACATTTTTGTGTACTTTCAATATGTATAAATTGTAAGAACATCCGAGTTTTAGTTATAAAGATATAAATGTAAATGTACCGAAATCATAGTGAAAATTTTGGATAAATAAAGACAAAACGGCTCGGTGACTCTCGGCTCTTTTTACCGTTATCCGCTCCGACCGCCTCGGGTATAAAAGGCGCGCGCCGGGCGGCACAGGTCATGGATTGGCCCGTCCGCCTAGTGTAACCATCTCCTACAAACGGCACGAGTCATCCTTTCTACTCTCAGGAACTTGAAAGTGCTTCTTTGGAAATACTCTTTAAGTTTCGCCTGCGCTTTCGCGCTGTGTAGCCACCACGTCTCAGTGTACCAAACCATTACCATCGTCAGTGTATACCCATCTCCCTCGGACCTCGCGGTCCCGCTCTAGGGCCCGATGACTGCCGAGGCGGACGTACAGTGAACAGTGAAACAGTGAACGCCATCTCGCTCACTCTCCACCATGAGTGACCGAAAAGGAAAGCGACGATCGCGGTCTCGCTCGCGCCCTCGCGTCGCGCACTCGCCTTCCGCTGCCGCATCCGCCGCCGCGCCGCCCGCTGCGTGCGCCTCCGCCGCGCCCGCCGCCGCCGCCGCGCGCTCCTCTGCCGCGCCCGCCGCCACCGCCGCGCCCGCTGCGCGTGCCGCCGCCACCGCGCGCTCCACAGCCGCGCCCGCCGCGCAAGCCTCCGCTGGCTTAGCCCCTCCCGCCGCCGCGCCCACCGCCGCCGCCGCCGGCTCCCTCGTCGCCACCGCGCCTCCCGCCGAGAGTGCCCGCGAAGTGACATCGCAAAGGTGCCGACCCGTCGGTAGGGACGCTCCCCGACCTCGACGCTCCCCATCCGCACCCCCGCATGTGGATCTGGAACTATCGCCGCGTTCCACGCTGCACTCAGACATCATAGCCGTGGCCGAGCTGCAAAAGCGCGGGGTTCTCTCCCAATCATTGCTGGCACATATTGCCATGTTCCTCAATGATCAGGGTAGGGAACTGGACCGCGCACGCGCCGGCCGCGGCCCAACAGCAGCAACGGACGCCACAACTTTGGATATCAGTCCAATTCAATTGACACCCGCAAGACGCCCACGCACGTCAGATGGCGCCGCGGAGCTAGCCTTAACGACGCCAAAGCGACTATGTGCTAAGCCCCTCCCCCAACGTGATCCGTGTCTATTTAGGAGAACGGAAGTAGCTCAGGCCCCGCCTACCGTGCCTACAGTAACTCCGCCAGTACCGACGCCTACAACTACATTTGCCGACGCGCTGCGAACCGACTGATCCAGCTCGGCAACACAAAAAGCAAGCTCAACAGCACTCCCAGTCGGACCGCAACAGCCTACCCAGCCAAAGCCTCGACTCCCACCTCTGGTCGTGGAGGAACTACCCAACTGGACATCACACTTTAAGGTTCTGAAGGAACGCCTCGGCCGCCCGCCGAACGCCCGACCACTCGGGAGAGGGATGCGATTCTCCCCGACTACAATCGAAGAATACCGAGTGATTCAAAGTTACTTGAGCGAACTAGAAAAGAATCAAGCGCTTTCTTGGTTCTCCAACGCCCTTCCCTCGGACCTCAGTAAAAAGGTCGCTATAAGAGGACTCCCGGCTTCAACACAACCAGAGGAAATCATTGAAGCCCTAGCCGAGAAGGGATTCAAGGCAGAGTACGTGCGGCCAATTAAGGCTAGACAAGGACGCCCTGGCTGCATATTTTACGGCGCTATCTCAAACTCGCCGAACTTATTGCCGGCTATATATGAGGTCAATGAACTCTTGTACATGACCGGTATCACTATAGAGGCCTGGAGAGGAAAGCGCGGACCGGCGCAATGCCATCGGTGTCAGGCATTTAGACACTCTAGCCACGGGTGCCACCGGCGTATGGCCTGCGTAAGGTGTGGGGAAGAACACTTTGCGCGGGATTGCCCACGACCACAGGAGGTACCCGCGACGTGCGCCAACTGCGGGGGCCGCACCCCGCAAACCACTCAGCATGCTCTCAATACCGAAAGGAACTGAGAAATAAGAGGGCGGGCACCATAGCCCTCTCACAACAACAATCCTCCAAGCAAAGAACAGTGCCACCTGTTGCACCTGTGGCGGTAAACACCGTACCCGCGGAAGCCCAGGCCCCTACATTAATGGCACCTGCGAATCCGCCGACCGAGAGGCGACCCAAGAGAAGCAGGAAGAGAGGACAGGGAGGGAAGGATCGGAGAGAGGCACCCCCTCCCCCCACACCCGCACCCACACCTGCGCCCGCCCCCGTACCGACACCCACGCCCGTGCCTGCAACCGCGCCTTCAACATTGCCGGCGGTGAAATTTATCACCATAGACAGGGCCATTGACTCCCTCAAGGACGTCCTCCTCGCCCTGAGGGAAGGCCGCGATCCCGTACAGACTATACTAGATGCCATGACACGCCTTATCACCAATGGCTGAATTAAGGATCCTATACTGGAACGCCGCTGGCCTCAAGATAAGGCTGCAGCAACTCCGCCACACATTGCGAGAACAAAATATAGATGTGGCGCTATTAAATGAAACGCATCTCCGGCCCGCCGACGCAGTGAACTTGCCGGGCTATCATATAACCCGGCAGGACGCTCCGCCAGACAACGCCTTTAGAGGCCTTCTTGTGGCGGTGAGAAGAAGTCTAGTGCATCAGCCTCTGCCAGTCGCAAACCACCGTTCAATTCTCACCCTCGGAGTGGAAATAAAACAGGGCGACAAGGCGCTCCGACTATACGCGGCATATAGACCTACAAGATGCAAAATAAGCACACAAGAAGTTCGCGATGTACTTAATAGCTCCACCCCCACACTACTAGCCGGGGATTGGAATGCTAAGCACACAGCCTGGGGATGCCACTACGATTGCCTTACCGGCAGGAAGCTATACGAGGACGCCTCCCGACATGGCTATGAGATATGCGGACCTGACACGCCCACGCACTACAGCCCTGTTGCAAATCATAGACCGCCGACTATAGATATCGTGGTATCCAAAGGCAAGATTGCGATAACGCTGGAGGCACTACCCGACGCGCACGGGTCGGACCACCAACCAGTGCTGGCAATCGTCTCTGGCCGCCTGGCACTCGCTAATAGATCTCCCAGAGGACACATCACCTGCTGGGATACGTTTACCGCCCTCGTGGAAGCCCGCACGCCAGCCAGGATAGCGCCCCTCGACAACCCGACCAGTATCGACAGCTTGGAAACGACGCTAACGCGCACCATTCGTGAAGCGATGAGCGCCGCCTCGTACACATAGACTTTCGCGAACACCGCATCACATATTAAAAATGATCGCGGAGAAACGCAAAGTCCGCGCCGAATGGCAGAAAACGAGAGAGCCCGCCACTAAGAGGCGCCTAAATAAACTAATTGATAAAGTTCGTGCGGCCCTCAACACATCTGCTGCCAATACATGGGAATCGCGCATTGCCGCGGCCAGCGACGATCAAGCCTCCCTGTATTCATTGTGTAGGCAACTAACAAAAAGGCGCCCACCGGTGAGACCTCTATACCACCCTGACGGCACTCTCAGTTACGAAGCCGATGAACGCGCCGCGATATTCGCAAATCATCTCGAAGCGAAATTCACTCCGAATACAAGCCAGTGCCCGGAGGTCCACCGCCAGCTAGAGGAGGAAGTGGACGACATACTGTGCGCTCCGTCACTACCACTGCCGCCGACACCATTTTTCTCCCCCGCCGTGGTGAGGAAGATAGCTACTAAACTTAGCGTGAAAAAAGCCCCCGGCCCGGACGGCGTCACAAATGGCGCCCTACGCCGCCTACCTATGAAAACATACGCCGCACTCGCCAGACTCTTCAACGCCATCCTGCGCCTGGGATACTTCCCCCAGGCGTGGAAAGAGGGTCTGGTGATCATGATTGGGAAACAAGGGAAGAACCCGAGGAGAGCAGAGGGCTACCGCCCTATCACTCTGCTCAGCGCGACATCCAAACTGCTTGAGAGACTGCTGCTGCCACACATACAGGCGCACTTCAAACCGAGGCCCGAGCAGTTTGGGTTCCGCAGCGAGCACTCGACCACCCTACAAACAATACGGCTCCTACATTTAGTATCAAACACGGTGAACAAGCACGAGGGCGCCACCGCAGTATTCCTAGACGTCTCCAGCGCCTTCGACCGAGTATGGCACCCCGGTCTCCTCTACAAGATGCTGCAGGCAGACTTCCCACTATACATTTTAAAAACTATCGCCTCGTTCCTAAATGAAAGGAAATACCGCGTCAGGGTGGAGGGCGCCATTTCAAATAGCCACCCTATCGCTGCAGGAGTCCCGCAAGGCAGCACGTTGTCGCCGATCCTTTACGCTATCTATACGGACGACGTACCGACTACAGAGAGAGCTACACTAGCGCTATACGCCGACGATATGGCTATAGTGACAACCTCGCTCAACACCAGGCACGCCGCGAAAAAATTACAGGAATCACTGAACCTACTCCCGAGCTGGCTAGCGAAATGGAGACTCAATCTCAACGTCTCCAAATCGCAGGCCATCTCGTTCGGGTCTCCTCAAAGACCGCCCCCGCCGCTGCGAATACTCAGCGAGGAAATAAACTGGACGAAAATAGCCACGTACCTGGGTATCGATATCGATAGGAGGCTCACAATGACCGCCCAGGTACGCAAAGCTGTGAAGGCCGCCAAAGTGACCCTATTCCTCCTAGGGCCACTTCTCAGATCCCGGCTTCCCCTGAGATTAAGACTCCAGTTGTACAAAACATATGTGAGGCCGCGACTGACATACGCCGCGCCAGCTTGGTACGCACTAACCAGCCCGCGCCAACGCAAGACACTACAGACGGTGCAGAACACCGCACTCCGACGCTTCGCCCAAGCTCCGCCATACGTGAGAAACACAACCCTGCACAAGGACCTCCGTACTATATCATCTATCATCTATCGCTAGATCGGATACTACCGGACACAATATCCAACCACAATGCCGCGCTTATATTAATATGCGCCGTTAGCGCCCACGGCATAAGGGACTCATCCCTGGCGCCGTATCCCCTCTCCCCCCCCGCGGGGAGAGAGAAGACTTCAATAGTAGCACAGGTCAGTCGGCAACCAACAGCGAGCACAGCAACAAGTCAATATACGATTTTTTTTCTTCAAAATTTTTTGTCTGTATTTTTAGTTAATTTTAGATTTATTTCGTAGGGTCGAGTTGGCTCTGCGTCTGTATATAATTACTTTTAAGACTAGTCTAACTTTCGTGCTATTTTAGCTCGAATATTTGTGAATTTTACCTGGAATAATTTTCATATAAAACTTAACCTAACCTAACCTAACCACCCAAATTTTGTGATATGTTTCTGAAATTTGGCATTCGTGTCTTAACCTAATTCTTTGTGAATATAATAGTCAAATTTTTAACATAATTTTTTTATTTGTCCAAAAGTTAAACTAAGAAGAATAATTTTCATATAACTTCAACTTTTTTTGTCTGTATTTTTAGTTTATTTTAGATTTATTTCGTAGGGTCGAGTTGGCTTTGCGTCTGTTTATAATTACTTTAAAGATTAGTGTAAGTTTCGTGCTATTTAAGCGCGAATAATTGTGAATTTAACTTAGAATAATTTTAATATAAACCTTTTTTTTTTTTTTTAACGTGAGGAAATCCTTTTACGGATACCAGCCCGAGTGGGGACTCGAGCGGGTTATGTGGGACTCATGGAACGGCTGAAGGCCAACCCCAATACCCACTAAAACCTCACGGTACTCCTCCTCGACCGCCACTGGCCGCAAGACGCGGGGACTAGAATCGTCGCGGCGGCGGGAACTTGCTAGGCACGTCGCGGAGTCAAGGGTGTGTGGACACCCTCGACGGCCTGCTCAGAGTAGCGTGCGGGAGCAACCTGCGCGCGCCTACTCGGGCCAGGTTGGTAAGCTTCCCCAAGCTGGCCGCCCTCTGGCACATAGGGCGGAAGGCGGCGATCGTGTGCCGCCTTCCGGCGACCCGGTCTCCTGCGGCGGATGGCGACTTCGTCAATAGCCTCCCTCGCCCGTTCCGCCGACTCCTTCTCGAGCACCACTGCCTCGCAGAAGCAGCAGACGTCTCGCTACCGGCCATAGCCTTGACCACGGCAGGCAGAGAAAGGTCGTCCCCAATGACGAGACGAGACGCCCAGACTGAGCACACCTCCAACGTGTCCTGGGCCGTCTCATCGAGGCAGTCGCCGCAGTGTTGGCAGCTAGCGTCGGGCTCCCTCCCAGCGATCCGACATAGGTAACCCCCGAAGCAGCCATGCCCCGTGAGCACCTGTGTCGTACGGAAGGTTAGGACGCCGTGACGCCGTGACGTCGCGCTTACCACTGGCGAAACACTGGATGAACAGTCTCGATCATCCTCAGGCCCCCCGTCAGTACCCCCGTATCGCCCGGATGGCCATCACCCTCTGCGCACGTCGCAACAGAGTAATGTTGTCCCGATCCAGGGCGTCCGCCCATACGGGAGCACCGTAGAGGGCCATCGACCTGACCACACCGGTGTACAGCCGACGGCTAGAGGCGCTCGGCGCATCCATGTTGGGCAAAAGGCGCGCCAGTGCCGCCGCTGTCTTCATTAGTTTCGGGGCCAAAGATATAAAGTGGCCCCGGAAACTCCACCGACCGTACAGAACAAGTCCCAGGTACTTCATGCTCAGAGCCTCAGACTTGATCGGACCCAGCACCGATCCTTGTGGAACACTGGCCGATACCTCATATTCCTCCCAGCCTCCTCCAGGAGCAGGAAAGATCACAGACCTCCCGGACAGGTAAGGTAAGACCTCACGGTGCTCTTCCTCGACTGCCACTGGCCACGAGACGCGGGGACTAGAATCGTCCACGAATGGCGGCGGCGGAGCCTGCTAGGCACGTCGTGGAGTCAAGGGTGTGTGGGCACCCTCGACGGCCTGCTCTGAGTAGCGCGCGGGAGCAACCTGCGCGCGCCTACTCGGGCCAGGTTGGTAGGCAGCCAGTTTCCCCAAGCTGACCGCCCTCTGGCACATTAGGGCGGAAGGCGGCGATCGTGTGCCGTCCTCCGACGACCCGGTCTCTTACGGCGGATGGCGACTTCGGCAAAAGCCTCCCTCGCCCGTTCCGCCGACTCCTTCTGAGAAGGATGAGACCGCATCCCACGACGTCTCGCTATCGGCCATGGCCTTGACCACGGCCGGCAGGAAAAGGTCGCTCCCAATGACATCGCGCAAAGCGCGACGTTGAGACGCCCAGGCAGAGCACACCTCCAACGTGTGCTGGGCCGTCCCATCGAGGCAGTCATCGCAGTGGTGGCAGCGAGCGTCGGGGTCCCTCCCAGCGATCCGACACAGGTAACCCCCGAAGCAGCCATGCCCCGTGAGCACCTGTGTCATGCGGAAGGTTAGGACGCTGTGACGCCGCGCTAACCACTGGCGGAACACTGGACGAACAGCCTCGATCGTCCTCAGGGCGGCAGATAGTGTTGCCAGCCGAGATTCCCACAACTCCATTGCGGCTACCCGCACCTCGACGCCAGCAATAGACCGACGCCAGAGATAGAGCATCCAAATCCCACGGCATGACTCCAGCCAGCACGCACGCCACCTCACCGGAGATGGTCCGGTACCCCCGGATGGCCATCACCCTCTGCGCACGTCGCAGCAGGGTGATGTTGTGCGGATCCAGGGCGTCCGCCCATACGGGAGCACCGTAGAAACCTAACCTAAACCTAAACCTGAACCTAAACTTAAACCTTAACTTGAACCTAAACCTAAAGCCTAAAGGGGTGAAATAGGGATTGAAAGTTTGTATGGATTTTTTTTTTAAATCAGCACCAAGTTTTGTATAATTTGAAATTTAGTCTCTTAAAAGTATTTGATTGAACTTACTTTTTTACTTAGGTATTATTTTTGTGCATAGTAACATTTTGGTATATTGACAAGAACATACATAAAAAGTATTCGGGCGAATTGGGAATCTCCCTTTTTTGAAGTTGGTTGAAAATGAGAACATCCTCTTTTTTGAGGTTGGTGGAAAAGAAATGCAACGATCAGGAATCTCACTTCTGACATCAATTTTAAAAGATTTTGCTTAAAAAACAAACTTTCTCAATTTTGACCGGAATCCATAATCGGAACCTAACCAAACTTTCACCAAACTATCCTTGAAGTGTATCCTTTCAAATAAAAAAAGAATCATCAACATCGATTGGCGCGACATTGACTTATATTGACTATTTGTCTCATAGGGCTTAAATTTGCATACCTAATGCAAATTTAAGACTTATGTGATTTTATCATAGATACCATGGACCAAAAATCGGAAAAATCGGAAAATCGGACGACTCGGGAAGCTTCACCTTTCAAGTGTTTCACCCAGTAAAAAGTTATGAGGTAACAAACATTAAAAAATATACAGTCGAATTGATAACCTCGTTTTCTTACAGAAGTCGGTTAAAAATACTCCGTATTATTTTTCTATTGTTTTAATTAATTGCCATCTATTAGCATAATATGGTAGTATGAAGTATCCGTTCAAGTTTGAATTGGCAACCGCGATATTGCGGGCAGTTAAGTTTTTAAATACAACATGGCGCAATGGACTTAACCTATACTAATATAATAAAGCGGAAGAGTTTGTTTGTTTGTTTGTTTGAACGCTAAGATCTCTGGATCTACTGGTCTGATTTACTTTGTTTTTGTTTTGTATGAAAGCTGCATTCTTCAGAAGTGCTATAGGCTATATACGTTACATTACACATATGTACTAATAAATTAAAATACTTTCTATTTTGACATGCAATTTATTCTGCCATGTTAATAACTTTTAGGTAAATAACTTTTAGGTACTTTTTAAGAATATCCTTTAGTTACTTTTACTTCTTTTGTTGTTGGTCCGGGTCCGCTAGTAAGTTTATATTACGCAAAATCATTGTCTGCTATAATTGACAGATCAATATAGTCGACAGCTATCAAGCACAGGTGTTTTGTCCGACAAATTGACAATGTCTTTGGTTTGTGTTTAGAGATATAGTGGGTAAAAAAAGTACTTGCACACCCTAATTTTTTGAAGTTATATCTACAAAAAAACATAATGCTTTTAGTTAATCATTGTATTTAATAGCTTAATCTATATATATTTCGAATTGGTTAATAAAATTTCTCAGAAAATAGAAATGAGAAAATGAGACGGTATAAACACATATTTTAAAGTCAAATAAGTATTTGCACATCAACCGGCTTGTACGTATTTTGTAAAAAAAATCAATAATTAATGAAAGAAAAGACACCTAATATTTTGTGTGTGGCTTGCAATCTCCTTGGCATCGATTCCAATTGTTGTTGTTTAAATCGATATTTGAGCCCATTTCTCCACTAAAGCACGCTTCAAATAATTTATACTTAAAAATTTCATTTTCCTCAAATTTAAATTTGACGAAAATCAGCCAGTTGCCATGAATTTTCAATTAGGTTGATGTCTAGCGTTTGTGGCGGAGTTTTCAGCATTCTACGGACATTGTACATCGCCCATTCCTTACGTTTTCATAGCTGTATACTTAGGATCATTGTCCTACTGAAAGTAGTATGTCTCACTTACGCCTAAGTTTGATGCGCTGCAAGATAAAATATCGCGCAACACTTTACCTTAATCTACTGCTTTCATTGTTCCTTCAATAAAAGCCAAGTTTCCCACACCATTTGCTGCCATGCAGCCCCAAACCATCACATGACCACCGCCGTGTTTGACTGTACTATTCACATGTTTCGCCTGCAGTTCAGTATTTGGCTTGCGCCACACAAATGTTTGTCTGTCCGATCCAAAAAGATAAAATTTGAAAGAAAAAAGATAAATTTCAGAAAAAAATAAAATTGTTCCAATATTCTAAAGGGGTATTTACGTATTTTTTCGCGAATGTTTTCTTTTTCTTTCTTTCGCTGTTATGCTACGAAGACCAACGCTACCCAGTACGTTTCTTACAGTTTGGGCACAGACAACCTTACCTGTACTTGACGCGGTGTCATTTGATAAGCTTTGAGCGCTCGTAAATGGCTTATTTTGTACCGAGTTTACAATTTGTCGCCTTTCTTTCGTACTAAGCTTCTTCGGAAGAACGGACCTTGCCTTATTTTCAACACTATCCATTTCTGCTTGTTTTTTTATAATATACTACACAGTCGAGTAATTTAACTTTAAATTTGACCCGATTTGGCGATAACTTCAACCTTCATTACGGAGTAAAATAATGTCTTCACGCGTCGATAACGACAGTTCAAATTCTTTCAGCATGTTGGCTTCAAGATTTTTTCTGAACACTAAACAAATTTCTCGTTTTTAGAATACGTTTCCCGATGTTCACATGTACACAAACGATGATCATATTTTACCTAAAGTGACCAAATGTCGCGGGAATAACATTGTATCAAGGGAATGGTTGGTGTGCAAATACTTATTTGACTTTAAGAAAAGGGGTTTTACCATCTCATTTATTTATTTCTATTTTCTAAGAATTTTTAATAATCAATTCTAAATATATATAGATTAAGCTATTAAATACAATAATTAACTGAAATCATTCTGTGTTTTTCTAGGTGTAACTTCAAAATAATTTGGTGTGCAAATACTTTTTTTACCCGCTGTAAGTGATAAGGCCGTCATTGCACATCTGTGTTTCTTTAAATGAACTGTATCATTTATTTTTATATATTTATTTATTTTTATAAAGAATTATTAATATTAATTTCATATCGTTTTTTTTACTAATGTTAAACTGTCAGTG
>JAAIXI010000247.1:6540724-6642097 GCA_013403645.1 Heliconius nattereri | reverse complement strand
GAGGTTGCCGAGACTTGCCGAGCCATTCCAAATATGTATAAGACTGCGATCTCAGACTTACGTAATGTTTGCAAAGTCAAAATTAGCCTAATATGTAGAGAATTGTTAAGTAGTGGTAAAACAATTTGCTCTGTGATCTTGGGCTATACCATTAAATTGATAAACCATCCAACATCCAACCAGCCAATTGTTTTCAAAACATTCATTCAATTGTTTGTTGTCCCTCTTCTTTCATGATAAAATTAAGGTGTTGCCAACAATAT
The DNA here is from genome assembly GCA_013403645.1 of Heliconius nattereri. NCBI lineage: Eukaryota > Metazoa > Arthropoda > Insecta > Lepidoptera > Nymphalidae > Heliconius > Heliconius nattereri. The sequence continues at coordinate 6,641,834 of JAAIXI010000247.1, read as the reverse complement.
AATATTAGATAAAAAAAGGTAAATAAAAAAAATATGTGAAACAAATTTATTTGTATTTGTACAATTATTTACATTTAACACAGTATATTCAGAATAAAGCTAAAAAATATTATTTTTTATTAAATACTAGAATGATAATACGATTTGCCAGTCACTTCCACATCTATAACATTGATCATTTATTGTAAATACACAATTTGAGATTCGCGAGTTACAAGTTGCAAGTTACAAGATTCAAACAATCGGTTTCACACAGTTGGTATCTTTATTGACACATACATAATTAATAATTACGCCAGTGCTATTTTGTACATTTAATATCTTTTACAATCTATGACTTATTAACTTTGTGAACACATGTATCTCTATCTTTAAAATATATTTTTTTATACAAACTTAATACCTTTGTGCTTAAGATAATTTACACTAGTATATTACACTTTTATATAAAGTTTTCATGTCCACATATGTAGATTTATTAACATGTATAACAAATTAAGTATAAAAATATGTTTGGTCTATAACTGTAGCAGGGGCGGCACGGGGCGCGGAGTGGAGTTGGCGGGGCGGCTACAGCAGGCGCGTGTGGGGCGGCGCCTCCTCGTCGCTGTCGCCGCACTCGAAGCGGATGCGGCGCCCGCGCACCTCGCACCCACTCTCGCCGCCGTCGCCCCCCACGTCCCCCGCGCCGCCCACCGATAGTCACACCTTCTCCTCACCTGCACCCGGCGCCGCTGACCGCACGAACTGCAAATACGTCACCTATGTTGAAATTAACTTTTATTACATTTTTTATTGTTTTAGGTAAAAAAAAAAAAAACTATGACATGGGTGTGCTGCTACCCATTCATTCATCTGTTAACGATCACCGAAAGCGGTCATTGCGGGCAACGCAAAACAGACCGTCATGGAGATTCTTAAAGGAGGTCTGTGTCCAGCAGTGGTTGGGTAAAATAACAAATATATAATATGTAGTGCAAGGCGGCCTTATCACTCACTATAAGCGATCTCTTACAGACAACCTTTGAAGGGAATCAAAATTCTTGGGGTTAATCTAGAATGGTTAATCTAGAATTATGAAATTTAGTAGCTAGCATCTACAGGTACTAGTTCAGGAAAAAATCTAAAAATATACATTTGTTAAAAGGGGGACAAAGTTTGGTATTAAAGCCACTAATTGAAGTGAGGTATCAGACGAAAGGGCTCTGGCGAAGCTAAACCTGAATTTCAGAAAAACCTCCAGGTCTCCTATTTTTATACGGTCTAGCACTTGTCCGGTTTTTTTATTTGAAAGCTTATGGTCCCATTTTTTTGGCCCATTTATGAGAAATCTCATAGGTCTTAAATTTCCATCAGCTACGAGTATGTGCGCAACAAATGGATTAATAACTCAATATAATTCCAATTTTAAATTTTTTAAGTGGACGCCTGCGAAACATACAGGCTTAGTAATTTATAGTGAGGTTGTTGTAGCATTAGCTTTACACGTACTTCAAAATTATAATTTTTTTCTTTAAATAATTTTTCTTCAACAAAGTCAAAGTTTATTTTACTAGTATATTAAGTAAATTTATTTTTCACTTTTTAGTGTCTTGTTTGAAGTCGGTTTTTTTTTGTTAAAAATTAATTTATAATGTGTATTATTTTATTTTGATTTGTTGATTGATCAAAATTACTTAAGTATCTCCTACGAAATGTGAATATAATTCATGAGGTGGAATATAGAATAGCCTTAATGTAGACTTACGGAGACTGTCGTGTTCGTCGTAGAGTTCGCACGCGGACGAAACGTGAGCACCCTCCAGCGTCGTCTTAGCTGCGCGAGCACTTCCCCGTTGCAGAAGCAGTATAGTATCGCCACGCACAGGCCCTGCAGCGACGTCGTCAGCGCTGACACGTACTCGTAGAACAGCCACCAGCTCGCCGTGCGCGGAGGCCGGAAGGGCGTCAGCAGGTACTGCAGGCCCAGCAGCGGCGCCAGCAGGCATGTGGCGCGCAGCGCGTGCAGTGCGGTGGCAGAGGGCCGCGCCACGCCCGCGCCGCCGCCCGCGCGCAGCTTGGTGCACAGCACGCGCACGATGTTGCACAGGAAGGCCAGGTTGAGTAGCACGGCGAGGCACACCAGAACGGCCAGCTCGGGCCGCGGCGCACCCTCGTCGGCCCAGCACAGCGGCTCGGCGGCGGCCCCGCGGCGCACGGCGTTGATGAGGGCGGAGGGCACGGGCAGCAGCCAGCCCGCGGCTAGAAGCGCGCGCACGAGGCGCCGCTCCGACACGAAGGCGCTGACTAGCACGGTGTGCAGGTACAGGCCCTCGCACAGCATCCACGTGTAGTTGGTGAGCAGCACGTACTGCAGCGTGGCGTTAAGCGCGCGGCACCACACCGGCGACGCCTGCAGCGTGTCGGGCGCGCGCACAACCAGCCCGTACCACGCCAGCCACAACGCGTTGTTCAGCGCGAACGACGCGAACAGGTTTATGTGGACCGTGATCCGTGCGCAGCGCAGACTTCTGCAAAATATTATTATATTATTAATACGACGCTCAGCAAAGCACGCCGAGAATATACTGTAAAAAGTGTAATTAAATATATATTTATTTACACTCTTTAGAACGAATTAATTAACTAAATAATAAATTAACCTCTGAATTGTCACGTAGAATAATTAATATAAATTAATAATAAGCCGAATTGATTTTAATATCAGTGTTTACATATATTTTTTCGGCTTCATGCTGTATCTCGCATATAACAAGGTAGGCAGAAGGAACCTAGTGTTAAGACACCCCGTTCCCCACTTTCTGCCGAATTTTGGAGGTAAAGCGCGTGTGGCGGAGTTCTTCACTGCGTTTTTGCCTTGGTACTTAAAAATATCAATAAATAGTAATTCACTCTTCCGAGTGGGTCACCACGACGGCCTCAAACTTAACGACAATAAATTGTCATACTTAAAATATGAGAGTATCCCCAGCGACAACAACAGAGCCACCAGCGACACGCTGTACCCAGTCTCGTACACCGCTATGATGTCGCTCACGTCCTGCAAATTATACGTTAGCAAAATAAATATAAGTATTCATGTGATAAGGGAAATGCTTATGAAAAGAAATAGAATAATATTTTGTTCTATTTCTCGTAATAGTTCTAAAATGAAGTAAACATCCAAAACATACTTACATCTTCGGGTTTAACGCAAGTCGTATAGTTGGACCAGGGCCTGCCTGAGAGGGGATGGTGCCACCACGTCCCATTAGCGGTGCATTCCTTGTGAGCGTAAACTGAAGCAAACAGTAAATATCGATAACTTAAACATAAATTATGAAATGAAACATATGAGATATGACATTAATAAAAATTAAATCAAAATCAGGATCACGCTGCCCTCAGCAGGGCAGGCAGAGTACCTTATATGTCTTAATTACGCTGCGATTTAAGCTAGGTACGTCGACGTGATCAGACGCGAGAAAATAAATGGTCTCGACGGACAGACAACAAAGTAATCCTATAAGGCTTCCGTTTTTACCTTTTGAGGTACCAATTTTTTTGACAAACAAATTGAGATTCATATGGATATCAACTATAGATAACTCTTAAATCTACTACGTAAATGATAAATATTATAATATTAACATAAAGTAAAACATGCTTACGTTCAGGACTGAAGCCCGGCACGAAGTCAGGGCACTGCGCGTACGTGGTGGTGTTCGCGGGCGTGTGCGGCCAACACAGCCACGAGTCGAATGTACCCTCGCAGTAGATACCTGCAGTCAAAAGTCTAATGTAGTAGTAGTCTACTGTTAGTAGCTTATATACGGCTCTACGGCTATAGTAGCAGTCAGACACACGTACCGGGCGGGGGCCTGGTGCTGTTGTTGAAGTCGTCGCAGTCGGCCTGGCCGCGCGCGATGCGCTCAGGGTCGTCCATGGCGGACACCGCTACGGTCTACTTCGTTGAGCTACTCATGCCTGCTGCTTGCACCAACAAAAATTTGAAACAAATATTAGCATTACTCGTTTTGAATATTGTTTATCATTAAAATCCAAAACCGCGACGGTCGTGGGTTCGTTTCCTACTTAGAGTGTTTTGAGTTCGCGCAATGTCTCCAAAACTGCGATGCGTGGAGAAGAGCGTTAATAGCGTGTAGAGTCTTAATAGCGTGAAGTTGAAAAACAAAAGAAATGTCCATTAACCACAATGAAGGTACTAATTCCTAAAAAAAACGAGGAACTAATAATAGATATTAAATTTGGGTCTAAGGGAGTGTTTATGGAACAAAGTCGTTCTATCGTAGCTGGAGGAGGATCGTGGAGGTTAACATATAAGCTAACGTTACAGTTATATTGACATTGTAATACAAATTACTATTCATTAATACGATACCGCCCTCGTTTTGTTTTATGCAATAAAGAATATATATATTTTTGTATAATATTCAACATTTTCAAAAATAACGATTTATTATTCAATGTATGTATACTGCATGTCATGCTGTTGCATGTTGTGTATGAGCCGAGGTCATGGTCTGTTATCGATCTTACAGTTTACGGTCGCGGGTGTAATCGCTTATCGCACCGGCCCGCATTGGCCCTGGCAACGCGGCTGGAGAAGTGGGATGGCGGTGAGACTTAACAAGTGCTGGGTACTTTTAATTAAGCTATTTCTATATTCTATTTAATTTTGAAAAAATCAAAGTACGAGAATAGGGAAAGTTATTTGCATAAATATGAAAGTGTTTTCAGAGACTGTTGTTGAGGGTAGAAGACAAAGTGCGAGGCGTCGCGAAGATTGAAAGATAATGAAATTCCTACCGACGACGTCCGGTCCGTCCCGACGACGATCGTTTTCCTTGAGACAGTATTATAACTATAGTTAATGTAGGTACGACGTAACAAGAAAAGAAAGTAAGACACGTCTATATATCTATATAATATACTAGCGGCCCCCCCGCGGTTTCGCCCCCTTGAAGTAGCTTAATTTAATAAATAGAATTGACTGACAGTCAAATGTGTCGATGTCAATGAATAATTTAATTCACTCGTTCAGAAACAACCTTAAATGTAAAATTATTGATTTGGGTAAGGATTTATAACATTCTTTGAAAAGTACCTGTAATGATTGCATGTTACAAAAAGTACCCAAATCGAATCGAATTATTCAATATCAAAATCGAAAAAAAATAATTGAAACCTCCTCCTTGTTTTGAAAGTCGGTTTAAAATACAGATTAATTACAAAAAAATACAGATTTATTATAAGTGTAGACTTAAAAATATTTCATTGACACGTATTTCATTGTATATTAAAATTCACCCCTAAGGGTGCAAATAAGCAAGCGAAGCTGCGCGCGTCCGCTAGTTAAAAATATAAATAATTTAAATTGTTTATATTTTAACATAAACAAGCAGTAACTGATTTAACATTTACTTTAACTTTACCTCTATAAGGCATTCAAATACCTACGTAATCAATATATTTAATAAAGATTACTTTTATTGGAGGATGAGTATTTTGTTAACCTAGAGTTGTTTATTCATAATGAAAACAAATTCTATAATTTATAACAAATATTGTATTTATTTACAATGCAATACAAAGCATTCTTTCAATAAGGTTTTAATGTAAACATGAAATTATTTAGCATAAATTTAACCAACGCGTCTATTTGCTATCTACATGCCTACTGGAACACACTGGCCAGTGTGTTCCAGTGACTGTATAACTAACATTTTACAAAATATATATTTTTTTGTTTTTTAGAACATTAACTAAAACTGTACAATACTTATTTTTTTTATTTTCAATTTTTTTTTTACTTATAATAATTATTTCAACTAGTATCAGCTACCAGGTCAGGCTGTCCTACGACACAGGCCTCCTCAAGTTCTCTCCACTTGTGCCGGTCTAGTGCTGTCCGTCTCCACCCCTTTGGCAGGTCGTCTTCCCATCTTTTTATCTGCCTCCCCCTCCGTCTTTTTCCATTTCTTGAGTACCATTCTAAGACTTTTTTGGTCCACTTGCCTGCATGTGATCTCATCATGTGGCCAGTCCACTTCCATTTCAGAGTTCGTGTTTTTACTTTGACATCCGATATTTTGGTAAACCTTTACATTATACTAGTACTTAAAATCACTACGTGGGTTAAACATTACATCACGTCCTTGATAGTGATTGAGAAATATTTAAAATAGAATTAATTTTGTAAATACAAAAATAATGTGCTTACTTTGTTCATACATATATTTTGTTGAAAGATTAAACGTGCAGGTAATTTACACTAAAATAATGAAATAGTGTAATGACGTCGGCAACATTCAAACAATATGTGACTTGATTGCTGTCTCTGCACTACTCGCTGTCGCATTGTTGTTGCGTGTTTTACTTATTAACATTCTAATACATCATTAAAAATGACGCCATAACTTCACTGTTATATAGTTTTTCAAAGCTTGGCGTGCCCCAATAAAGCTGTAAGCTGCAAAGTACACAACGTAGTAATATCCCGTCGTATCCGCCCTCATAAACCAGAGATAAAAACTTAATTGAACAAATACCCACACACCCGCCATTGCCCTCCTCGCACCTACTGCCTGTCAGCACCGCTGTGGACCTCCATTAGGCCGACGCTCGTTATCTTCGACAGGGATCGACCCCGCTTTATTAATACTCAATTATTATATTCGCAGGCAGACCGTATTGAATAATACCTTATTGTGAATATTTGCTTACGTATTTTTACGACATTTTATAACTAATGCACAACCCGCTTCGATTTCCACCCGGGAAAACCAATTGTTTTCATTTCTTTATTCTGGTAAGAAGACAATGCTCGGCCTTGAGTTCCACCACTCAACACGCAATAAGAAGGGAGAAAGGGAGTGTTTTAACAACAGGTTCTATCTGCCCTATTAAATGCGGGATAAAATGTGAAAATAAAGACGCCGGCAATGAGCCTGTATGTTAGGAATTCCACCATGTGCGGATGGCGTGAAGCTGTACCTGTAGCATCCAGAAAGTCGATGAGAAAGTAATGCTAAGTTCAAGATGGTCGCGTAACGGGAGCGATACAATTCGTAAAGACACTTTGAACAGCCCGGTGAACAGCGTGGTTACATTCGAGTCGATTTGCCAGATTGACATTTTCCCAATTGGAAACTGCCTTGAAGTTAAAATTAAGGCGTTCGACCATATTATCGCTATGTGATTGTATTTCTGGCCCAATCGCAGTTGCTTTGGCTATGTAGCTCTATGCAACAACGCTGTCACCTTCGTATCCAGAGATTCTACAATTGAGCGAATCATTTACAGTGTTGCGGAACTGACCTTTGAGGACACCGGCATTTACATTAATTATATCCGACGAATAGCCATCCACGACTACTCGTTTAGATCGAATCCTCAAGAAACCGAATGATTCAGGCACATACACCATTGCGTATGCCATATGCTGGTAACTTTCCAATAAGGCCAAACCTTGTCAAAATCCTTTGAGATGTCCAGAGAAACGGCGAGGCAATCGCTGTTATCTATATATCAATGGCCTCACTATAGACATATACTAGAAGACCCCCAGTAGACCGGGGACTGGTTCTACTTGCCCAATCGTTAGATAAAGTCGAAAAAGATGTGTTAATACATAAGTCAACTCAGCCCTCAATTCATCAATACAATGGCTGATATACCATCAGGACTACTAGCTTTGTTCACGTCAAGATACCGTAGAACTTGGCGCACCTCCTAGTAGTGAATGTGTATATTGTTAATAACATTGTCATAACTTGATGATATCGGAGGCGCTGCGCCATCTGCGTGAAATGCAAAGATTCTGCAAATTGATATGTAACCAAGCTTGCTTTTCTTCAGTAGTATGAGCTAGTGACCCATCAGGCTTTCTTTTTTATGCCGACATCCCTTAGGTTGTGGTTACGAGCTTCTGCCGAGGTTAGATAAGCCTGTTCATTTAGCGCTTCAGCGCGTCCACATTCAGGTCCAAACCAAGGGCGGGTGTTGCTTCACAATGGTACGTCGGAAAATGGAATATTATATGACATATCCATGCGTAGTACATCTGTCACATTCCGCACAAGCTGAGGGATCATTAGAAGAGAAGCACACAGGTTGCGAATTGTAAGATGCAAAATAGGGCACCGCGAATAGACACTGATTAACGGTCTGGTTCAGTATTCCGAAAATCAGAACATTCAAAATTTACGGGTATTTCATAGAAAAGAGTACGTAGTACTTGCCGTTGACCTGCGGTCCTGAGATTGCTACGGAACCCTCGGTGAGCAAATCCGACTCGCACTTGACCGGTTTTTATTTTCTCTTGTAAGACGAAACGGTAATAGCTAAATATAATTAGAAATATTTCACAATTATAGGTTATATTAAGGATTATAGGTGCCTTATTTTATTTTCTTTCGAATAATTTTAGTTTGAATCCATAAAAATAATGAATTATTCGTGAGTGATTATAGAAAATAAATAATTTCCTTCTCTAGGCCCCGTGTGTCGTGTGTCGTGTCCGTGTGGCGCTCAATCATCATTATAGAATTATCGCAACTGTTGTCACCTTTTATGTTCGCAGTAATCGAAAACAGATACACTTTATTTGATGCGATACCATCTACGTACATATACGTACATCTACGTACATATGTATGTATGTATGTATGTATTACATCAAATAGGGAACACGTGGACGGGGGGCTCCATTGTGTTGCGGAGAAACTCGTATATCGGTGCAAAGTAAATGGAATTCGTCTTAACTATATGACTAATAATGTGGTTCTCAATATACTTGTTGTTCTCAATAAACATCTGCGTCTAGTGCCTGCCACTGCTTAGCCTCGCCTGCCTCGCCTGCCTCGGTTGCCTCGCCTGCCTCGCCTGTTGTTGTTTCGGCGTTGCCTATAAATAAATAACGACTCTACAAATTGTTGCATTTCCTTCTAAAAGTAATAGGAGAATGTATAAAGTGATATTTTATCGTGATTCAATTTGAAAGGAATTACTTGCGGGTATACTTTTAGAATAGTTTCACCGTGAAGAGAATTCAAACAAAAAATAATATTTACATAAAAATAATTTAGAGTGATGTTTAAAACCCAGTAGGTATACCAATTAGAACAACGAACCGCGTCCCCCGCGTGGAGTCACGTCACCGAGTGCGCGTGGACGCGCTATAAAAGCTTCCATAAGAACGTAATCCTGAAATAGTTTTTTTACGATTCTTTTACGAAATTGTTTACGGCGGCGCGTCCCTTTATTGTCCAGTACCCGTTCACACACACACACACACAGTGCACTGTTCTGATGAGAGAAACATTAATGAGTTCTCTGCTCAACAGCTTAGACGGAAGCCTTATGGGATCACTTGGTTGTCCGTCTGTTCATCTTCCAAAGTTATTTATCTCAAAATAGCGTATACAGTATATAGTATACAGCTGAAATTAAAATCAAACATTCATGTCTACGGTCCCTTGAAGCACAGGCACGTCTAAGTCAATGCAATCAAACGGCACGAGCATTTATGCATCGAATTTGCAGTATCTTGTATGAAGTTCACCGTGGAATCAAACCCTATAGGACACTTCCCGCGGACCCACTTTGTATATGAGAGGCCCAAATACGTCACAGTCTATGGACAAGCGCGGTCATTAGAGACTAGACGCTCGCGGGTCGCTTAAACCACACAATTATTTAATTACTGTCTTGTTTCTATAACGATATTATTTTAAAGACAAATATCTATGTATTGAAAACTAAAGTTTCAGATAATTCAATAAAAATTATAGCAATTTTATCGAATTAATATTTTAAACTGACATAACTTATTTATTTATGAGCTGATTGAAATAAATAAACACAAAATGTTAAGGGAAGCGCCAAAATACAATAATGAATTGCATTTACTTAGGCTCAGCTGTTTAATCATGATTCTATTACATTTATTTTATTAGTAATGTCCCCAATAATCACTTATATGTATAGCATATGCATTATATATATAGTTTGTTCTAATTATTATGTAAAATTGTAGGTTCACTTAGTTTTTCTTTCTTATAATCACAAATTTCAAAAGTGCTTTTAAGCGCAAGGTAATTAGTATCGGTGTAATTGCAAGCTCTCGCTGAGCTGCTGTGCTCAACAAGTCCCCGGCACTTACTCTACTTTTATCTTGTACTTCTTTTTAACTGCTATGTTTCGAGCTTTAAGTGAAAGGTCAAAAGCTTTACTGAACCAAAGTATTAGTAAATTGTATTAACGTATGTTCCTATAACAGTAATAATTAATAATATTATCTTTGTAATCTGAGCAACAACGGGCTCGATTTATGGCAAAAGCAACAAAAATACCGGTCAAGTGCGATTCAAACGCGCTCACCGAGGGTTCCTTACCAATGTAAAGATTGTAGGTTAAAGGGAAGTACAACTTATAACAGGAGGTACGTGCGCGACAAACGGACGAATAAGTCAATATAACGCCAACCTATTTCGATGATATTTTTTTATTTAAAAGGTTACGTTTCAAGGATAGTTGGGTGAAAGTTCGGTTAGGTTAGGAAGGAAATTGAACAAGTTATTTTTTTTTGGTACAAATTATAATTGTTCTGTATTAGTTACAAGTAAAAGCTGTGTTAAAATTGGTGTCAGAAGTGAGATTCCTCAGCTTTGCATTTCTTTTCAATTAACAAAAAAGAGGATGTTCTCATTTTTAACCGACTGCAAAAAGGAGAGGTTCCTAACTCGCCCGAATATTTTTTATGTATGATCTTGTCAATATTCCAAAATGTTAATTTGTACAAAAATAAACCTAATTAAGATTTAAGTTTTGCATAGGACAATCACTATCTACTCGTTTGAGAAGCATCCTCTTAGGGACTACCCATCACTTAAAATCGTAAAATAAAATAAATCAGCTTCACGCTGTATCCCGCACACAGCAATCTAGGCAGAGAGAACTTCGTGTTAAGACGACATCAGAGCGAATAAATGAAAATATAAGTTTAAGTAAATATTTCCTTTCCTCGAGGGGTCGAACTGACAAACAAATAATTTTGCAGCACACTTTGTGCCTCTGCGCCACGACTGGCCTCAAACGAAAAATCCAAATAATACAAACACGCACCGTCATGTGATGCTGTAGGACCTAAGATGCAAGCACGGTAACCCTGGGGTCGACTTCAAAATAAGAAAATCTTTTTTTTATTATTTTTAACAAAATCAAAGTATGGTTTACTTTATGTAAAATTATTTTATATTTTGATTATTCATTTTTTAGATTTTTACCTTTGCTTGTACTGTAAGTTCGTGCCAAATTTCATAATTCTAGGTCCACGGAAAATATCGATTAGTAAGTAAGGGAAAATGGTCTTGACTGACAGACAGACGGACGATAAATTGATCTTATTAGGCTTCCGTTTTATCTTTTGAGATACGGAAACCTAAAAACAAAGTAAAATTAACTCAGAGTTCCAGTACATCAACAGAAAAAAAGAAAGTGTTACAGGATCACCTTGTTCTCTATTTTTATGAAGTATCGTCAAACATGTACAGGGTGAGTCATATTGAACTTTCCGGTTTTGGAAGGACGTTGCACGAAGAAGGGAAGGAGTAGAAGGGTGGAGATGGTGTCATTAGACGCGCCATGACATGCAGTTTTAGTGTGAGCAATGGCTTGGTCGGGACAACATCGTGCGTTCGTAGTTGAAGAGTTTATTAAAAATGGCGGCTCCGTGATCACAACACAGCGTGCGTTCCGTTTACATTTTGCTATTGGTCGACGTGATCCCATTCCCACTGGACCAACAATCAGAAATTGGGNTGAAACGTGTGCACCTACAGGCTACAGGCGGCGGTCATTACGGAACAGTGTGGTAATTACGAGCGTAAACTTCATTTGTCACTGTCGTCTACCGCGGCACCTCGTACACGCATTGTTACCATTTCAAAGGTGATCAAGTTCATTTGCATAGCGTATTTGTTGTTGTAGAAGTCACGTTTTAGATTTTTTTTATTTTTTTAATACGCAATAAAACATAAATATACAGGATTGATATTCAAGACATTGTCCTTTGAGTTGATTTGAAAGCTTGGCGTGTCTTGCTGTCAGAGCGTATAAATAAAAATAATTAGTTTACGTTGTCTTTAGTCAGAAAATATGAATTGAATTATTATTAGTGAATTATCAATATTTTGTATAATACAAAGAATGGAGTTAGTTGAAAATTACCTACAATTTCTTCGAAAAAAAAAATCTTTAATACGCTATTAACAAATTATTTACATCCATACATGGGTCACATACGAGATACATACGCATCGCTCGACTCGGTGGGACCTTCGGGGCCTCCTCGGAAGAAGGTTACGTCACTTACGTTGTTATTATGTAGAATGTAAAATACTGAGAAGTGGACTCGTATGAACGATGAGACGAATTTAAACGATTATAATAAAACAACGGACGAACGTCCCAACGTGAGGACAGAGTTGAAATAGAAAAATTAAACTTACATAATACAGAAACAATTTCTACACTGGTTGTTCACTTAAATAATAGGCTTAAACATATGTTCCATGTAAAGTAAGTCAACGAGGAGCAACTCACCGTGAGGCCCGACGTCGTGGGTTGTGAGCCTCACAGAACCCCTCCTACTTGAAGAAGTGAAATATTTAATAGTTTCATTTCTTCGTTCTGATAACTTGGCAAAACGCGGTGTTGAGTTTCGCTTCTCAACACGCAAGGCATCCGGAATTTAAGCTGAGAGGCTTAAGAGGTTTAAGTTTGCGGGCGCATGCATTTATATTGTATGTAATCGTTTTTTTCCTGTAATAGAAATATAAATGACCATTTCTATCCAAGGAAATAGTGAATAGTTTAGCTTAAATCATAAGTGTACTTGAAATATACAAACGTGATGACTTTGCTAGTTTCAGCTTCAGACGTATTTAACGGCGAGCGTCGTTCCTCGACCTGAACACTCCCTCGGAGCCGGATGTAACGGAGGTGGTTTATTGCCTCCAGCCGGGATTTTTCAGCGAGTGATTATGTTTTCAACGATTATATCATTAGCGAGGCAGCTTGGCGCCGCGCCAGTGCGCCCCGCCTGCGCCTGCGCACCAGCATCTGTACTCTCTGTCCATTTGAGTTTCTAAGTTCTTTATTGCAACTAATAAGAGTTACACACGATATTTCAGTATGATAATGGCTTTAGTTCATACATACTCGTAGTGTACTAAGACATTACATACTATTATACATAGATGAATCTTATTTGATGGCTCCGCAATGTTTTTACATAAATACTCGTATATGCTCAATAATTGTATTTAATGTGAAAGCTTACTCGATGGCAGGAATATTCGTTATTACGTGAGTGGGTTTGCTACGTTTGTTATAGATAGATAGATATCTTGATATATGGCGTTTCGAGCGTGCCAGTTGAGCACAATTCATTTCGCCAATGTCACGTTGTATGGAAAACACGTTTGTTATTCTGTGTCTCCAAATAGAAACCAATCCGCGAGTTGATTGACGTTTTTGTTTAGATAGAGACTTCTACGAATAAAATAATTAGAAGTATTAAGACTTTTTCAAACTTGGCTTCACATTTACAGGTTGGCTTTTAATACCTAAAAATAAATCAAAATCATTTGCACAATACCTTTAACCCCGATAATTTCCGCGAGATGCAAGTTGTGACATTTCATATCCAATATTGCAACAGCTCGCAGTCGCGGCCTCCAGGGAGAGACATGTATGACATGACTCTAGAGTAGAGCAGACTGTATATCATTGTTTCAATTATTTTAATAAGCTATATATCTCTTTTTACATTTTTAAAATGTTTTCCACACTTAGGAAACAAAAATTAAGAAAACGTGTAAAAAAATGAACCCGCGCCTCTTTGGAATCCGTCCAAGCGCTCTGACCAACTAAGCTGATTTCAAAAAATTCGAGAAAATTCTTATACGCTGGTTACAACTTATTTATATTGTTAGCACCTCTGTCGGGAGATTTTTACAAATTTCCACTAGCAGCACAGCGTGTGACCGTAAACGCGACGGTTGTGGGTTCAACTCCTGCACTGGGATGGGAATAATTTAATATTTTTATTTCCTATGCCGTATATGGGTGATACGGCAAAAACATTAAATATTTAACATACAGTAGAAGGAACTATTTTACAAATTTCCACTGCTTTTAGAATTCGTCTAATATATTTGCGACAACATCGTTCACATGAATGACAAGTGCTCAACAGCGAGTGACCTCACTCGCTGTTGAGGGGTTTATACTAAACTGTATTATAGTTTGACTATTATAATTTAACTGAATAGATTTAATTAAATGAGAATGTTCTAATTGATATTTGTTGCGCGCAAATTTAAAACAAAGTAGATATTATGAAAAACACTTTACGCGTAGAAAATTGAAGTTTCGGGCACATTTGGTTCGGAGATCGTTATTTACAATAGTTACTCGCTTACAAACAGTGATTCAATATGCCTTAAGAATAAAATGTTAAAGCTGTTGCAGCAATGCAATGCACAATGCCGACTGTAAATGCGACGGTGCCTGCAATATGCAGGATACCAGGATACCATTTACCTGGTAGGTAGGTACCTTCCGATAATTCCTAAATACTACCAGCAATTTATTTTTAGAAGAATTGTTTTTAATTCCTAAAGATTTTTCTTTTGCAAGAAAAGAATTAAAACACAGTTCTCGCTAAGCGGTGCCTGTCAGTTGTCGCAGCGTTCTGACGATGTCGAGCTTTTTAAACAATGAAAGCCTTCAGATTATGAAACAGAGAGTTTGATAAATATATATTACTAAAATGTTGATGTGAAAAAGTACTTAGTGACTTTAGTTAATATACTGCTGGTTAATGAAATGTTATTCAAACACTTGGGATTAATAATAATTGTACATTAATTGGGGTCCTATACCCCTAGGTCCCGAGACCTATTATTTGTTTACATTAATTTGTCTAAAATGTAATAAAAGAACTGAATTTAATTATAAGGAAGCTTTATAGGTTACTAGCGGACGCGCGCAGCTTCGCTTGTTTATTTAGGGGTGAATTCTAATAAACCACGAAACATGTGATCAATGAAATATTCTTAAGAGTCTAAATTCCAAATTTTATAAAAATCGGCGGGTATTTAAAGATTTTTCCATACAAACTTTCAACCCCTATTTCGTCCCTTTAGAGAAAATTTTTTTTTAAATCACTTAGTGAATGTCCAGATTACGAAAGTAAACGTCTGTCCAAATTTCACGTTTCCACCACCAGCGGTTACGGCTGCGCGTGCGCCTTACCTCAGTCAGTGAGGACAAGTCCTTTTATATATCGCACCTTTAGAATTATAGAGACCTAATTCAAAAATGTCAAGTTTTGGGAAACATCGATTAAAGATTTCTACAATTACGTTTTTGTACAAAAATTAGGCTTACAAAATGATTTTAGATGATACAGTAGTAAATGTTTTTTAAATTAATTCTTGATTTATTTATCTATATCATTTATGGTAAAATAAAACAAAGGGTGTAATATAAATATTTTTATTCATATTTCAAAAAAGGTGTCGATATTAGGTCTATGTAGTATTAAAGTAGCAGTTTTTTAAAAGACTCTTTTATAAATAAGTCTTTTTATTTCTAAATACTCGGTCAAAATTTTGTATTTTTCATTAATATGTCAGATTATTACTAAATTTCATAACATTTTTAGGGTTTGTGTTAATATAAAACTATAAAAGATAATAAAAAAGGTTTATTACAAAGTAAACTTGTTAAATAATATCCGTCCAGAAAAAAACATTGTAATCATAGGTTTTTATTTATTAATTTTACATCACAGGTTTTAAAGTAAATTAAATTAACGCCGCTTAACATAACTTCTAGCCTTTATATTATATATTTACAATAATATCATAATGTTAATCAATTTTAATTATTAATAAAATATTAAGTAAGTCCTCATTAATGAGTCTACTAAACTAAAAATAATGTAAAATAAAAATAAACTCTTAAAATTCTTAATAAAGTAGTAAGTAATTAAATGATGGAATAATAAAAATCTGCGTAATAGCTAGGAATAATTTTTTTGTTAATTAGATCACATAATTCAGTTTTCTTACGTTCATTTATTTCTAATCAGTCCATTGATTTGAATTCTGTAAATAGTTACTTTTCTACTTCTCCCGTGCGTATAGCCAAATCCAATAAAACTTTATGTCTTCGAAAACTGGCTCAGGCCACCAAGCCTAGCTGTGCCTTTTGCCTTCCATGAAGTGACAGTAGAAGAAGTTAGAAAGGGTATCGTATCTATTTCCTCTAAAGCTGTTGGAAGTGATAACTTGAGTCTAACTTAACTAAGTCGTGACATGTTGTTGCTAGTGCTACATCTGGTAACTCCTATTATTACTCACATTCTAAACTTCTCATTTGAGTCAAAATCTTTCCCTACTGCCTGGAAAAGTGCACATGTCCTCTCTTTACCTAAACAATCTTCAATATTCATTTTTCACACCATCAGCCTATTTCCATCCGTCCTATCCTTTCAAAGTGCCTTGAGAAATCCGCTTTTTAACAGCTTTCTAACTATCTATTACAAAACAATCTTTTAAATACATTCCAGTCCGGCTTCCGCCCATCACACAGTACATGTGCAGCGTTAATTAAAGTTACTGTATAAATATTTTACTGCATAAATATAAATACTGTAAAATTAACTATACTTATTTTACTCGACTTTAGTAACGCATTTAATTCTGTGGATTTTGATGTGTTACTTGGTATCCTTTCCCCAATTAACAGCTCTCCTGCTGCCACTGAATGGTTTTGTTATTAACTTCGGGGTCGCAAGCAAAGAATCTGCACTGGAGAGTTTTGCTCTGACTGGGCGGATTTGGCGGCAAACTCTCTGCTCTGCTCTTTTCCATTTTTTAAATGAAATTACCAAAATCCTATATTATCATTATATCTGCCCGTGACCGTCCAAGTCTTCCCCAACAAACAACAACCATTTCGGTAGACGGTATAGCAAGTAGAACCTCTTCATTCTAATTTTAGAATGACTCTCTTTTGGACACGCTACAGCCGGCCTGCAGCGCATAGGCATAGACCTTCAATCAGCACCCTTATACCATCAGCTTCAAGAAGCCAGTTCTGAAGCTCGTCAGAAAGTACTACTGCCACACCGTTTTTACCTGAGGGTGACCCGGTGTATATAAGCCCGTAACCCTGTCCGTTATTGCGGGACTTATTGCCGTTCCAGCTTCCAGGAGAAAAGCACAGTGGACCTGAAGTCTTATAAGCACATCTGCGAGTTCTCTGCATCGTCCGGTTAGAGAGCCAATATTCCACGTTGCAAAGCGGAGTTTCTGTCTGGGTACTAGCGTTTTAAACAGTGTTAATACTTGACACGTTGTTGCGTTCCATATTAGCGGCAGATGGCGGTTTTTAAATCGAGCAACTGCCATTTGACTTCCAAAACCACTTTGAAAAAGTACGCTATAATTTTAAATATATTTTTATGGACCTATTTTAAGACCCCTTATAAGCACCCAAATCGATGATGGCTCAATCATCCTCCCAGACACAGTCCTGTACCTTTATTTTGCGCCACTTTTGGAAGGGCCCCACTTCAGGTTAGTGAGTACGCAAACTTTTATAAAATGACGTCGGTCTGGAGGCCCTAGGAACTTGAAGTAAAGAAACTACGAAACTGGAACCACATGCAAACTAAATGATTTATATTAGAAAGATAAATGTAATTTTAATTAATATTATGTAAACTACCGGTACAGGCTGCACTAATCCTTGTACCTATTTGTTTATATGTTTATTGGAGGCCCCCTCCAACCTCAAACTTCCTTTTAAGTAGATACTATGCGTTTTTTCAAAGGCTTGTTTAGGATTTGATCAAGAGAATTTACACCATTAGGAGGCCCCCCAAGACCCGAGGCCCGGGGCGGACCGCCCCCCGCGGTATCAAGTAAAACACTGTTCAAGAATATTTAGAGGATAAGCATGTATGGAATTATGTCTATTGAATGTCAGGCAGGATAGCTGCCAGCTAATGTAATAGTAAAATATACCATTGACTTTGAAAAGAGCAACTGTTGAGTTTCTTGCCGGCTCTTCTCAGCAGAACTGCCTTCCGAACCGGTGGTAGCTTTTTTTGACATGTACATTCGACGATTCAAAAGTGCTTTTATAGTTTGTTTGAATAAAGAATATTTTGAATTTGAATTTGAAAAGAGACCTTGTTAGAAATAGGTCTTCAATAATTATCGTCTTTCATTCAAACAGTGTCTCAATGAAAAAAAAGTGCAGGCTAACGGACGACATTTTAGTATTATAAGGACTCGACTAGGAATAATGTCTTTATTCAATTGAAAATTATGACTTGACTTACCTTTATATTTGATCCTGTACCAGCCTATTTCGTGTAATGTCCGTGTAAAGCTAAATACGTGACGAATCACTCAGGATACTCGCGACACATTCCTGCTTGCGTCACTATAAAACTAAACAAACGCAGTAATTGGAGAAAAGTGAAAGAGACCTAAGTATTCGTTTTGTAGCCTTTTAAGAAGAAAACGATCTATATTTTATTCAGAGTCGATAAAGATCGTTGTTTTAGGTCCATTTCTGACAATAACTCAAAATCACGGTTTTTTGGATTAGGTCTCTATAATTCTAAAGGTGCGATATATAGATTAACGTTTTCTGATTCTGTCAGTGTTTAACTCCTTAGCAGACAACTGCAATATTGTTATTTTAATGAGGGAGTGTGAGTGATTGAACACTACGAGATAACAGTTCGTATTAACATTTCGTTACTAGTCTTATAGCCACTAATAGCTAGAACATTTATTTTAATAATGTAATATAACTCCACAAGTCTACACCATTAGCGTTCAGTTTTTAATCTACCATGATGACCTTGGCGTGACCGCGCGAGTGAGCATTTGCTTCTCTTTATTTATTTTCCGTCGGCCATTATTTAAAGTTCATCATAATATTTTAGTTTCGATCGCGCTGTCGAAATATTTTCGTGTATAAAGTTATCTGTTACACGAAACTGAAACGCGATCAAATATTTGCTCAATTTGTTTGTTATTTTCGTGCGCCGAGTTCAAACAAAGCTCAGTGATGAAATGAAAATGCGCGAGGGAATTATATCAGCTTAATACATCACGGAGAGAGGAGGGCGACGGAGGAGTATGGGGGGTGGGGTAGGTGCTCAAGAGAGCAACGAGAGCATCAATTACAAAAAATGTTTGTTTGTTCATCCTGATTTATAACGTGTAAGTGTTCCGCGCCGGGCTATTCTTGTTTACGCAATAATACAATAACGTACGATTGCAGTTTATACTGGGAAACATAATAGCGGAGAGATTTATAATTAACTTTTAAATAACCTCGCATGTACTGCCCTGCACCCATCACTGCTGCAGTATACCTATACAAATAAATAGTAGATTTTATAAAAATACAGTTTATATTACATCACAGAGGGTACATGTGTAATTCACAGAGAGCTAAAGGTGAAAGGCATTTGTTCTTAACGACGCTGAACTCCGAAGGCAATGAATGTTACATTTATTTCAGATGAATGTTTGTGTTACCACCCACCACCTCCTCGCGATGAGGTGATACCTACAGATAATACCAATAAGTGTAACCAAATCAATTAAAAACAAGAATATCGCACATAAAGTATTACATACTTAAAACAAATTAATTTATTGTAAACTCTTTAAATACATTGAAATAATCCTTTTATCGGCCGGAAACCCAAATTGATAATGAAGAATTGAAACCTATTGTAGAAGCCGAGCTAACGCTGACCACGTCCGAGCTAGCTGCAGACTGTGGTGCTAGTGATAAAATTCCATGTGAAGGAAAATGGGAGGATTAAAAAGCTTGAAAGTTGGGCACCTCACGATAGAGTGAAGCAAACGCGGGTCGACTGCTGCTGCTGCGACTTAACCGGCACCATAGTGAAGGGTTGGGATAAGGCTAACCCCATACTCCGATCAAATAGTTAATATGAAGCTTAATAAGAGAATCACATGTGAGGTGAAGGACTTCATCGTACAATGTTTCTAATTACTCCCGTTCGTTATTGATGCTTAACACTATTTGGGATACATGAGGTATCTTTTTATTCTTTGCGCAAAAAATATGAAGATTTGGATGCGTTGGTTGTGAGTAAATTGGACTGAAACCAAGTATTTGACTGCCTTATATCCTCATGATTATCATTCATTATAGTTTTTAGATTACTTTCGTAATAGAAGACACAAGTATTAATAACGTATAAAGATACATCGCTACATATATTATGGATGTTGTTGATTGATCCCTGTGGAATTGCATAAGTAATGTTTTGGGGCTTACTTTGTGTTTCTTACTTTTACTATCCGTGTTCTGCACGTGAGATATGATTCTAAAATCCTATTTCATATAGTTCGACTCTCCTACCCCGACCCTACCACCTACAGATCGAAACCAAACGAGTTATTAAAGAACTGAACTGAATTAAGATACTTGGACATTGAAACATATTCATTACGATGCAACACAATATCGACAGTAAATAATACACACATACATGCTTGCGTACGAAGTGATTGCTGATAGTGGAGGAAACAGAAGGAGCCGCTACGTAGGTACTTCAGTAATGTGTGAAGATAAAACGGAGCATTGTTTGATGTTAAGTATTATATTCGTGTTAGTTATACTTTAGTGCTCGTAAAATAAAATGTGGAAGTGTGCACTCCCGTCGTCAACAAGAAAATATTCCCGTTTTAATTCGCGCTGAGTCCCACATACAGCAGATAACGCTGAGAATTTACGCAGCTAATGATAAGACTCTCCATTCTACTCACTAGAGTCAGTCATCTAGTCAGACACTAGGCTTTCCCTTAGTAGTGAAAGCTAAGTGAAAGCCTAGTGTCAACACACTCCCATTCCCCACACAACCTATAGTTTTCGAGATATTGCGTGTGAAGTGGCAGAACTCAACCCGCGCTCTGTTTTATTACCAGCGAGAAGCGAAGAAATTAAAATAATTAGTTTTCCTAAATACTAATTGAACCTACAACCATCGGGATAGTCAATCGCTGAGGATTTGCTTAACATTGGTGAGTTCAATATCCATTCAAAACATATAGATGTATTTAAAATGGGAGTCTTGTATTCCCATCGTAGACACGAAGAACAAACATTCGAACTAATATATTTTTATTATTTCTCTAGGTACCGTTCGTAGCTTAAAATTTCACTGATTTTATCAGAAAAATCCAAGCTTGTGAATATTAAAAACGGTTTTAATATTTCTTTAAAATTGTTTAAAGTTTATATATTCCTCTAGGGTTTTCGTTTAAATTTGCAATTTTTAAAACTGACTTTAAGCATTGTCGTATTTAATTAAGAGGTAGTATTAATTTCGCAGTGTATGTTAAAATTGTACCGTTGATATATACGTAGTAACAATTATCAGAGAATTAATTATTGGCATTGGTAACCGCTCTGGACAAAGTGAATGGAGTGACTTAACACTAGGTACGTACCCTCTGCCTACTTTACATCACCACTTATTGCCTTCGGCGCCAGTGAGAGTCAAGAGTTTGTTTGGTTGAACATTGACACGCCGATCTCGGGGTTTTAGTTTATCTATCGAAAAAGGCTTGCTGCGTCATACACAAGTCTTAGCTTATTTCACTATGCAGGATGTTCAGTTCTTACAAAAACAGATACTCATATAAAACCACTTTCAAGCTGAGTCCGCAAAATCATAAGCATGATGAAGCTAAAAACACAAATTAATTGTTTTAAAACTATATTTATTTTTTGTTGATATCATTATTTACCTTCCTCTCTTGTAAAATAGGCGTCGACAATAAATATAAGCCCACGATTTCAATATTAGCAATGTCATTATTGGAAATGTTAAATATTTATTACGACTGACGTAATTACTTCGATGTTTAATTCCATTAAATATATGTTTAACTAAAGTTGTTAAACTTCATTCGTCATTTACAAAGACTCCGAGTTATTTCCGACCTAAGTTTAACCTTATAATATTAAGGTGAGTTAAAAACGTTGTTAAACAATCCCGACGTCAACGTGATTTTAAATACAGGCTTTTTGATTGAGGGTCTACTTATTTGTATTTTTAAATAGATTATATTAGTATATTTACTTCATAATTATGGATTCTCAGGAAATTAATAAAAAAGAAATTAATGGTTTTCATTTTTTTTTCCTTTATAAGTAGTATGGCTGTCTGTGATTTAAAAATAAGCCATATTTTTATTTGCATATAGTTACTTATACGATACTAAAATACAAAAAAAAAAAACAATTTTTAAAAAAAGACCAAAAAACGATTTATTTTCAATACATTTTCATATAGTAATATTTATTTATATTCCAATTTGTTATAAATATAAGTGTAGTTTGTTCAAAGCCATGTTTTCTTTTTGATCACTTGAGACTAGGCAGGTGGCTCCGAGCGGCTGAACCCACACCCGACGCGTCTACAGGCGGACACTGCGCCGCTGCCAAGTCACCACTAGGATTTACATCAAAACCGTTGTAATCGACAAATCTCGGCGACACTCACCCAATGTCACAGTTTAAAATGTCAACGCTTCGACTCTAACGACAGTTAATTACCGTTCCGACACTCCCATGGGAGGAGGTCGGCGCGGGTTTGATATCCACGAGGGTAATTTCCGGAGCTCAATTCGCAGATTGAACTTTTATTGTGTGAATTTTCCCCCGAACGGAACATGTAAAACATGACTGTGACGTGTGACACACTTGACAGCAGTTCGGGGCGCAGTAGGCTAGTGGCTGTCTGAAAACGTGACGGTTGTAGGTTCGATATAAGCTCCAAGGAATTCCTCTCTGCCGTGAAAAGACAGAGTGCGGCGTTGAGTTTCGCCCCTCAATTCATAATTATATGTTTATACTAATTTTAGTTTTTAAGTGGTGTACCTAGTTTAATTGCTTTTACACGCATGTGTCTACTCGTACATATCGACGTATTACACATTGAAGTAGCTCGATGTTCCGTTCCAATTAAAACATGGTCGCGAAGTGACGAGACACGAGTGTTATTGGTCGAGAGCAATTACTGGAGAGGCTGGAGTGGAGGTGGTCGACTAACTTGCGTCAGTTAGTATCATGTTCCTAACTTACTCATCTACATAGCACGTATTGAAATGTTATAAAGTGATATATTCGGTATTCTATCACAGATGTTTCGCAGTACTACAATGTACTACTTGTCCGATAACGTATTCAATGTGATAGTACAAGTAGTGTCAAACGTACGACAGGAATTGTGTGAATTAATGATTGCGAATAAATGTTCATTTATGGAAAAAATGTCATCATTGAATGTAACTGAGTCAATCTCTTGATTGCGATTCAGAGAGAATTAAGACGTTACCTCGTAAAGTTAAAGTCTGTGAACTTAGCAGAGCATTGTCCAGCAGATCAAAAAAATAATGGAGTTCTCTTCGCATGCAGCTGAGTTCTATAGTTCCTGATAGGTTTTATAAATAGTTCTGTCGTTTTTACCCCTGAAAAACGTATGTAAAAAAATGATCTGCTAACTTCCCTTGGCAGATCATTTTTTTGCAAATAAAAATCGGGGCGAGATCTGCACTCATAGGGATAAACAAAATAGTTCCTGATAGTTTTTAACAATAGTTCTGTTAATTTCACGAAGAAACAAATTTTTAAAAAGAAAAAAAAACGTTCGTTTCGAAAATAGTTCGAAAGGTAAAGTATTTTTTAAAATTAATAAAATGATACTCAGACGCGAAAACTATTTATTTTAAAATAAAATATAATTAGTTCTACAATATTTAGCCTGAAAGAAAACCAGAACTCTGAAAAAAATGCCAGCAGAGCATAGTTGAAAAATAATTAGCTGCACGGTGTATCCAGCTCACAGCAGGGTAGGCAGAGGGAAATAAGTGTTAAGACACTCCGTTCCCACTTTCTGCCGAAGTCTGGATGCATTGGATGCGTGTTGAGTGGCAGAACTCAACGCCGCGCTTTGTCTTTACATAAGAGCGAAGAAATAGAAATAAAAATGTAGATAAATATTTAACTTCCTCGAGTGGGGATCGAACCCACAACCGTCGCGTTACAGTCACACCCTTGTGCCGCTGCGCCACGACGGCGTCAATTATGTCACGATGAAGCTATATAAAAAATATCTAGTACTTTTTCATACGAAGAAATGAACTAGACATTTTTCAATATGTCATACATTCAACTATGCTCTGCCGGCAGTTTGTTAAGAGTTCTGGTTTTCTTTCAGGCAAAATATCGTAGAACTACTTATATTCTATTGAAAAATGAAGAGTTCCCGCTTCTGAAAATGATATTAATATTTTAAAAAAATATTTTTCATCGCAACAAGTTAATTTGATATTTTTCAACAAATCGAATTATCAACTATGCTCTGCTGGCATTTTTACAGGAGTTCTACTTTTGTAATTGGCTTTATATAATAGAACAACTCAAGTTCTGTTAGAAATCCAAGAGTTCCCGATTCTGAGCACATTAAAATAGAAAATTATTTAGTACTTTTACATATGAAGAGTTGAAATGGAAATTTTTAATATTTCATACATTCAACTATGCTCTGCTGGCAGTTTTTTCAGAGTTCTGGTTTTCTTTCAGGCTAAATATCGTAGAACTACTTATATTTTATTTAAAAATAAATAGTTCTGGCGTCTGAGTATCATTTTATTAATTTTAAAAATTACTTTACCTTTCGAACTATTTTCGAAACGAACGTTCTTTTTTTCTTTTTAAAAATTTGTTTCTTCGTGAAATTAACAGAACTATTGTTAAAAATTATCAGGAACTATTTTTTTTATCCCTATGAGTGCAGATCTCGCCCCGATTTTTATTTGCAAAAAAATGATCTGCCAAGGGAAGTTAGCAGATCATTTTTTTACATACCTTTTTCAGGGGTAAAAACGACAGAACTATTTATAAAACCTATCAGGAACTATAGAACTCAGCTGCATGCGAAGAGAACTCCATTATTTTTTTGATCTGCTGAACAACGCTCTGCTAAGTTCACAGACATGTAAAGTTATTCTCCGTAAACTGACTTTACAGGCGGCCAGTTTATTTTTTGTTGCTTCTCTGTGTATTTTCTTATCTTTTTTTCACTGTCTGTCCAAGTTTCGAGGCATTCTGTAATTGAGTGGGGGTGGGTATTTAATAATTCCTTCTCCTGACTGCAAATCGATCCCACAATCGTCGCATTATAGTCACAAGCTCAACCTTTTTTTAGGATGAAACATTGTAATGCTATTTAACAAAATAAATTTAGTAGCTTTACGGGGATTAACAACACGCATTATATTGGTGTGAGGGGCGCGGCTGGGGCCCGGCGGTGGCTCTGGTGGCTCGGGTGCGCTCACCCTGCATGGCTTAGAATCCTCAGCTGGAATTAAAATATTATTTTTTTATTAACTCATGTCAGCTCCATAGGATAGAATAGGTAGGTTCCTTGGGGAGTGAAGGCACCACTAAGCTGTATATTAAAACAAGCATTTACCTATTGTGTACTTTATTCCCGTACGGTAAGTGCGGTAGGTATGTATTTTAACGAGCCATTACAGAAATACACGCTCTAGTGCAGCTCATACATTTGCGCGAGACACCTGCCCCCCCACCAGCACTCCCACCAGCACTGCTGTAGGTACTGCAAACACATTTGAACTGGATTCTGTATTTCTTGGAGCAGTTAAAAGCTCGAAGCTCCTTTTAAATTCAATTTTCAAGTTTTATTTGTACTCATCCGCGGACGTGACGTGACTTTTTGGATCTTCAGTTTTCATAATATATACTACGCTAGCGGCCCCCTCACGGCTTCGCCTGCTTGAACTACATGACTATTCATTTAATAAACAGAATTGACTGACAGTCAAATGTGTTAATGTCAATGAATAATTTAATTCACTCGTTCAGAAACAGCCTTAAATGTTAAATTATTGATTTGGGTAAGGATTTATAATATTATTTGTAAAATAACTGTAATGATTGCATATTACAAAAAATACCCGAATCAATATCGAATATCGAATTCGAATCCAAAATAACTAATCGAATATCGAATCGAAAATAATTAATTGAGAACTTCCTTGTTTTAAAAGTCGGTTTAAAATACAGATTAATTACAAACAAATACAGATTTATTATAAGTATAGATATGGTTTGCTATATATTTGCAGGCAAACTCATGCCTTGAGTTCATTCAAATGATTATAACTTTTTTTTAATGAACCATATTTAATGAAACAAATTTCTTTAGATGTCAAGCTGGGTTAAAACAAAGAAATTGGTGAAAGTTTTACGTTAATCGATTCAGTACTTTCAGAGATTAGCGTGTCCATACATACAGACAGACAGACAAGAAATTAAAAACATATATTTTTGCTTTCTATTATTCTTTCCCGTGCGGGGCTACGCCCGCTTGTAATTGAAATATTAATAAAGAAATTGAAAACTAAATATTCAGTCAATTCAGTAAAAAAGTTGTATAAAATAACTGTTACGGCAATTAGCAAATTTGTCGAACTAACTTTAAATTGACATAACTTTTTTATTTATGAACCGATTGTAATAAAGTAACCCCTATATGTTTTCAGAAGCTTTCCAGAATACAATAGTATACCGCATGTACATCGTATATATACAATAGTATACCGCATCTATATAAAACCGCATCTAAATCGGTAAAGCCATAGGATAACAAAGGCACAGACAAACAGACTAAAATTTTAAAAATCATTGTTTTGGGTTCTATTACGTTAATAAAGGTTTCCAATGACATTTTTTTTAAATATCTTTCAAGTTCAGACACCGACCCTCTTACCATTTTATTATAAGATATAGATTACTATAGAATGATAGCATAATAATATTGGACAAATATAAATCAACTACGACGAAAAGCGCAATTGCTAAGTTTTAATGTCAAAAAACTTTAATTTCATATTTACCTAATAATAATGGACGCCATTGAGTCTGTTTTGATCTCTTTATGTATGTGCAAATAATATATACTATAATAAGTAATATTATTTATAAATTACAAAAACTACGTAACATTACAAGACTTATCTTTGTGCAGGAGAGGCGTAAAGCATATACCTACAATTAAGAAATATAAAACTCAACACTGAGTCCACAGCGGCCACGATCAGCCGCCGTGTGAGCGTGCAGGTGCTGCTCGTGTCGGTAACTCTACAATGTCGGGTGCGATCATTCCATTGTGATTTACATGTCTTTAAAAGAGCGGCATACGACGACTGACGCTTCAGTGTGGTAACAAATTAAGTTAGCGTGTGGAGAAGGGAAGGTCTTGCGTTGCCTGCCATATGGCGACTGCTATATGCGAGATATATGTATATAATGTGTATATGATGTGTTTTGGGGTTGATAGAGTATCTGTAAGTGTGGGAGTCTCAAATGTTGAATGTGGTTTTTTAGATGTCTTTTTTTTGTTGCTACTAAACTAACACTCGTGCGTTGCTTCCAGATGCCTCCAACCTCCAGAATGCCTCCAGAAATCGGCGGGGCACTAGGTTCCCTCTGCCTACCCCGCTGCGTGTGGGATACAGGGCGAGGCTGATACATATCCCTCGCCGTGAGTTGAGACGTGAGCACCGTAGCTACATTGCTCAGCCTACGCATATATTATATACGTATAGTATATACATATAGTAGGTATAGGTGTTCTATATACTCGTAGATAGGTAGGTAGGTACCTATATCCAGTATCAACCGTTTCCTTACAAATTTAATTCAATATATTCGTAATTGGATTCGACACCGAGCAATTAATTAATATTTTGACCGTTGTGGAGACTAAAAGCACAGAGCACAGACCACAGAGTACAGACCACAGAGTACAGTGTAATCAGACTGGAATTAAAGATAATGTTTCTTTTTATAACATTTCTAACGATTCAATTTAATTACCATTACTTTTTACTTCAGCATTCTGTGTACCGGCGGTTCTGTGTACTAGAGGTTTTATGTGTAACCACTTCAAGTGTACGCAGTAGGTTCAAATAGCGCGTGTTTTGTTTTAGTCGACTGTCATAAGATTAAGTAAATAGCCTAGCAAGTACTTGGTGATGACGCCAGGAGCTCTCTGTAGACCAAGCCGTCACCACATGTTGAACCCAACTACAGCAAATATACCGTATGTTTGCTGAAACTAATGAGGCTGAGGTTTCCTACAGAGAGTCAGTGTAAATATTTTCCCTGAAAGCCCAAGTTAGGGTAAATATCCCTGAATCGTTTTCTCGGTCACGTCTCCGTCGGGGGGCTCAGTGCCGACGCGGTAACACGTGGTGGTGCTTGAAGAGTCGGCTTAAAACATACAACTTAAATGAGGTTTCCTCAATAACATTACGAATATCTACGATCAAGTAGAGCATGGGCATGGAGCACTTTTGTGACAAATCAAAGTGCGGCGTCGAGCTCCGCTACAGACAGCAGGAGGCAAGTGACGCCATTTAGAGTAATTTGAAACAAATGTCTAACTGTTTCATTCAATTAGCGTCCTCGAGACGCTCCTAATTACTGTGATTTAATTAATGTCTCAGGTTGTTTGTCGATCCCAAAAATAATTTGTGAAGATTAATATCAGTATATTTTTGGAGTAGCTACGGGCTGTAGCCCGGCCCACGAGGGGAGTGGGGAGGGTAGGTAATTACTAATTAGATATGCAAAAGTTTTCAGTAAATTTTCAAGAGGAAAGCTCACGCTTCATTATTCACTCTGCGTTTTTAATTTCCGCCAGACATTTGTTTTCATGTACTTTTACAGCATTTTTGAGGATTTTAAATCTGTAACGGAAAATTCAGTATCAGCTCTTGTTAAAAAAATATGACTCATAAGTCTCTTTATAATAAAACACTAATATTTACAGTAAATCATATTTAATTTAGTTTTAAATTTGAAAAAAAAAACCTTCTTTTGTTTGATTTTCTTTTTATAGCTGAAGGTAGATAGATAGTTGTTCTGTATCCTTCAAACAATAGTCAGCCATCGTGTGTGCGAGCCAGTAGCCTTGATAGCGTTCTTCAATCGTACTCACTTAGATCCCCAAGATTAGCAGTCAGAATGGAAATAGTCGAGGTAGTTGTGGAAACAGTGTAACTTACCGCCCTTGAAAGTGACTCATTAGTTTTTCGACGTGTTGGGAATAATCAGATCTTTCTAATTCCCCAAAAAAAATAATAAGCAAAATAAACTCATTCCATGCACTTTTCTCAATCTCTGTCCCAACGTTAGAAACCAAAAGTTCAATCTCTGATAAGTTCGTTTAAATGATCTTGTTGCCAGGTCACTATACTCGGTACACGCCTTTAACCGCATGGGCTCCTCTTCCTGAGGTAAAGGTGACAACTTAGGTGACATCGTAGGGTGACCTACTTTGGTCACCTTTTTACTTTTTACATTTTTGTAAGCCTCATTTATGAACAGTTCCACATTTAATCAGTGTCCTTTCAACATAATATACTCTCCGTAAATGAAACAAACTCGTCTTGACGATGCCATGTCAAATTATAATTATATGCCAAATAATAAAAAATATTTTTTCAGCAAAGAGGTAATTAAAAATAATGAAATATTAAAAAAAGCTGTTCTTTTCTCTGTCTGGCCTCTCTAAATTAATATAAATAAGATAAATGTGTATAAAGTTCTTCCCGCTGAGACACTTTCGCGCATGCGCTGCTTTAACGGTAAGTACTACATAAAAATACTGAACTAGTAGAGTATTGTTTCTTTTAATAAGATCTCCAAAAAAAGTCAGGGACAGCATATTTGTATCTTTTAAGCTATCCTTAAAGTGAGCATCTTTCTGTCTAAAAACAGCCATTCAAATATATCTTAATAAGAACTTGAAATGATTAGTAGCAGATTTAAAATTACGGTAATCGCCACCCACCGTGCGTCGCGATTAGGGTTACCGATCTATAATCCTCCTCAGCTCGGTTGCCAAGCTGTTCGAGAAGTAGTTCCTCTCGTCGCACATCCACCCACGAAGCGAGCAGGTTGGCGAGCGGGTATACCACTCTGGGTAAAGTATGCCACAACAGTGATAAATCGAAAGGAGAGTGCAATAGCAGTCTTTCTTGACGTAGCACGCGTATTCGACCGCGTCTGGCACCCGGGCTTACTTCATAAAGTGCTCAGAGCCGGCACCCTCTCTGCTTTGTAAGTGACAGGACATTTTGCGTGAGAGTTGAGAGTGCGAGGTCTAGCAGCGACCCGATCGCTACTGTTGACAAAGTCAAAATTTAGTCACCTGCTCTCTACGCACTATACACGGATGACATCACAATGCCCTAGCGAGTATTACTCAAGGAGGAATTCTGCAGGCAGTATAGAACCTCACCCTCCGGCTAGGTCAGACGTTTCCGAGGGACTTTCTATACTCCTCCAAAACCATCATCAAAACCATCATGAGCAGTCAGTCACCTTGGCCGTTTAATCTGTGTCTCCCTCAGGAAACCGAGGGTCCAATTCCAATCCCCTCTCCATAGAGGGGATTATGTGTCTGCTCTAAAGAGGGTTTTCGCCTGATACCACGGTCAGAGAACCAACGCCTTGATATCGTTCGGAGCTACTACGGAGATGGACGAGAGAATGCTTCAATTCTGCGCCTGACAAAGTCCATTTAGGAGTGATTTCACGTATTTTAGAGTTATCCAATAATTATAATGTATTGGATAACGCGACAGAGTTGGTTACATCTTTCGTTTAAGTATTTTTGGGTAAGAGAATAGTAGGTAGTCTATTGTTTATAATTTCTTTCGTTTAAGTTTTCTGTTATTTGTGTTATTTTTTTAAGTGTGTATTTACACCACCACGGCTGCATACCCCACAAAGCGCCACCGTGAGTAAACTTCGCGAACCCTATTTGCATGTCAAAAGAATATTCATTTTAGTGGTAACAGCCAGCATTCCTCGCTGTGAGTACGTACGACGTCCTCGCGCTAACAGAGCTTCTTACTGTAACTAAAACATCTTTCTTTTATCATTATGTATATTTCTTTACAAATTATTACGCTTGATTTTTGCTAGCTTCGCGCTACATCGCGCATATAGCAAGGTAGGGAGAGGAAACCTAGTATTGAGACATTTCGTTCCCCACACACAATTTTCGATCTATTGTGTGTCGAATGGCGGAGATCAACGCTGCGCTTTGTCTTGTTATAACAGCGAGGAATAGGGTTCATTTGCTGTCATCATATCACAAAATAATAAAGAAAAAAGATAAGTAATATTTATTTTACAAAACAAGTATGGCAGTTTTAAAAAGATTGAAAACATCAGTCACCGGTTAACGTTAGCTAAAATAATAGAAAAATGTCAAATGTGAAAGTGAAATTCAAAATTTAATTACATTGTGCAAATAATAAGATCCTACTAAAATATTTCAAAGCTCTCAAAGCCCTGCTCTTACCCTTTCCGTGTCCTAGTAATATTTTCACCATAAACAAATATCAAGAAGTCCCGGCTGGTCCCAGCCGGTCCCGGTCGGTCCCAAACTTGATTACACAATGTTCCTTGTTATTTCGCTAAGAGCACTTCATGTGACCCTCGTCGTGTGCATTTTGCCCCAAAAAGGACATTAATGGTATCCGTTTCCTATCAAGTATTCTTATAGTATCGTAGTTGTACCCACTGCCGCGACGACGCGCCGACGACTCATTACAAAATGGACTTTTCAAATTAATCAAGTCAAAAGCGTTCTTACTTAATGTACGTTGAGAGTTTGAGACACCGTTTGTATTGAATAAGTTTGATGAAATAATATTTTATGATTATTTCCACACTTTAATCGCGTAAAATAAGCATTAAACAGGCGCGCAAACAAACACTCAACGCGCGTACATTTAATAAACTATGTTTCCATCAACTTCGTAATTTAACTAATAATTAATTATACTGATTACGTCATAGCGCGGTTCGGTCTGTCCTTTAAAAATATTTGTTAAAAAGCAAGTAGTCGTCTTGTCGTCGTGACTGTGGATAGCTGTGGGTGCTTATAAAAATTATACAGAGTGTTTTTGTCAGGACCACTTTAAATGAAACCACAGTTTTAACTACTCTATTGTATAAAGCCCAATACAATTAAAACATTTTTTTTTCCAAACAAAATAAATAAATAATAAAATAAATTATCGTTGTAAAATAAAACGCTATTTGTTAAGAGCGACGCATGCTCACAAACCTATCAGAGGGACGCCGCCGCACACGTCTCATTCCGAAATCGAGTCGTAGGTATTGGCGATAACGTTCAAAGTCGTTTAACCTTTAGTAGTATTTTTGTAGTAGTAACTAGTAAATGTTTACGTTATTGGTATCAATGTGTATCACCTCAGCTCGGGCACTTGGAAGGTGTCTTTTACAACCCTTAGTAAGTGGGAGACCCTTCCACCTACTCGCGTCTCGCATCTCGCTCCCAGCTACGCGTGAGCCGCATTTAAAGTGAAACTCTTGAAAATTTCATAGAATTACGTGAAGTTAGCCACAAACTTGACGTCTTCTCAATTCGCGACTGGACAACATCGCACAATTAGTGACGGTTTAAAAGGTTAGCTGTTAGAGTAGCTGGACTCGGAGTCTTGTATTGGTACCTACTAATATCTAATCGGAATCCTAATACTATATTATGTACCTACATTCAAGTTAATACCAATAACTCCGCAATAGACAATAAATATTTATATTATACAAGTAAGACAAAGTACAGCGTTGAGTTCCGCCGACGTGTAAATTAGTGTTTTAGGCTATAGCGCTTCGTTATCTATGCCTGATCTTTTGCTAAGGAAAGATGGCATAACCCAATGGCACGCTTCCCAATGGAGCGGATCCGAGAGGCTGCAAGAGAAGCTGTACCCCAAGCCATCCACAAGCAAGACCAACACACCCAAACATAACATCTCGAGGACTTTGGCGAGGGCCATTCTGGGAGTCGTCGCTCCAAGGGAAAAAGAAACCCCAAAATGCTCTGCCTCTAAGGCTGCGTGCCAAACTAGCACCGAAGAAAGAGAGGACATTCCGGGAGTCGAAGAAACTCCAAAATGTTCTGCCTCTAAGGCTGCGCGCCAAACTAGCACGCATGAGAGAGAGGTCTTTTTCGATACCCGAAATCAACGGGTACAAAAAGGACACCGCGAAGGCGTACTAGTGCACAGCAGGGGCAACATAACATTACCTGACCTAAAAATGGCCAGAAGCCCAAAGGAGCATGCTATAAATGCGTTCATCGAGTTCTTAGCCACATTAAAGGCAACCCGCGAGGTAAACACCAATGTCTGTAAAAAGATCCTTCAGACTTTCCAGAGAGGGAACTTCAAACTCCTGGAAGTGGAACTCGATGAAGCCAAAGCCGCCATCTATGGCAACGTCAGCTTCCGCGTCATTCACGGAAGCATGACGGGACAGTATATGGCGGCCTATAGCAGCACCAAGGGATTTATAGGCCTGGTCGAAAGTGCAAGAGTAGGACGATAGGATACTCAGAATGGCAAACGCCATTTTAAGCGATCCTGAGCCGGGCGCAGCCTTCGTGAATTGGGAGCTGCCAAAACTTTCCTGGGTAAATGGGGTTCCGGGGTGTGGTAAGACAACTCACATTATCAAGCACTTCGATGAGGACACGGAAGTAGTAGTCGGTTTTCATGAGGGAATAGTTATAAACCGGTTAATGGTGGACGAAGCTCTCATGAACCACTTCGGAGCCATTGTTATGGCGGCCAGACTGTCAGGAGCGAACGAGATCACACTCATCGGAGATATCAATCAACTGCCTTACATCGACAGACAAAATCTATTCGAATTAAGGTACTGCAGGCCTAGCTTGATGACCAACATCACATGCGAGTTGCCTTGCACACATCGGAGCCCAATGGACGTCGCCTATGCCCTCGCCGGAGTATATAACAGCATTTACTCCGCAAGCCCCATTGTCCACTCCCTAAAGGTTCTCGGATACACCGACGCGCGAATACCACACTGTAACGACGGCACCCTATATCTGGTCCACACGCAGGAGGAGAAGAGGCAGCTGAAAGACCAGGGATATGGAGCTGGAGCAGGTTCGCGAGTCATGACTATCCATGA
The DNA here is from genome assembly GCA_013403645.1 of Heliconius nattereri. Lineage (NCBI taxonomy): Eukaryota > Metazoa > Arthropoda > Insecta > Lepidoptera > Nymphalidae > Heliconius > Heliconius nattereri. The sequence goes on along the minus strand of JAAIXI010000247.1, from coordinate 6,607,613 downwards.
GGCCCAGGGGCAGACCTTCGCAGACGTCGTCATCGTTCGAACCGGACGCGCACGGATCCGAGTCCATGAGAGTATCTCTCACGCAGTCGTCGCAGTCACGAGACACACCAACACCTGTGTCTATTACTCTGACATAACGGTGACGCAATAGGCAACTTTATCAACCGAGCGGTGAGCGCTTCATTTACGGAGGTGGTGGAGGCGAACCTAAAAGGGGCAATGTCACAAAGAGACGATAGGGTGATAGAGGCACTGATCCAAAAACTTAAGGAAGGCGTTCTGCATAAGCCAGGCCAAATCTAAAATTCCACACCTATACTCGTATACATGTATAAAATAATTATATAAAAGACAATTATATATGTAATGTACTATAATAATATATGTTAAAAAAAAAGGTTGTCGGTAGGGATCTCATCCAACCCCTCTAGTATAAGCTCTAGATATAAGTACAGTTTAAATTGTCCCAAAATTAAGTACGCCACATTTAATGAACTTTCTTAAAATAAAAAAAGGCACAGGCAACTGCGCCCGTGGATGTAGCTTTTAAAATGAAAAAAATAATAATAATAAATAAATAAAAAATGCCACGCTTCGTTTCGTTACTAAAACAGTGTGGGAACCTACAATCGTCGCGCTTGCAGCCACACGTTGTGGCACCGAACCCCCCCTTACACGTCGACGCTGAACGACTGTGTTATTTGAACGCAGTAGTTACAATTAGCTCTTTTTTATATTTACCTATTTATTTTAACAAACAGGTTTTCTGACGTATCTGTGATATACGTATATAACTTATATGAGATGGAACTCAGTGCAGTGGTTTGTCTTTTTCCCAGAGCGAGGAAATGAAAATAACTGACATCCCCGAGTGGGAATGGAACCCATAACCGCCGCGCTTATAGTCAGAAGTTGTGCTGCTGCGCCACAGCGGCGTCGTAAGCGTAATTTAATATTTCATTATTTTGATTAATGTCTTTCCATTTGTTCAAGTTTCATTAAATTTATACAAACCATTTTGAATTATTTTTATAAAATAATTATATAATTTAAATTTCTGTAATAAAAATTCTTATTTAGCTTATACATATGTCTGTAAAGTTTTCTCTATAGAAGTTATCTCGTACCAGATATAGAAGCGCACAGGGTTCAAATAAGCAGGCGAGGTTGTGCGCGTCCGCTAGTATTTACATAAGCTTCAAGATATAATATTATAACATACATACTGTGTTTTATTACAGTCTTATCGCTTCATAAAAACGACTTGCTAACTTACTCTGCATACGCGACCAGTTCAAAGGAATATTAAATGATCATTTTACAGTTTCACGGTGTATCCCGCACAGCGTGAAACTGCTGCAGGATAGGCAACCAGTCGCGTTTACAGTGACACCGTCCGCCGTACGGCGCAGTAGAACAATGTTTGACTTGAAACCGTTATAGTTGTGGATTCGATGCGCTTGTTTAAATACATTCCGTTTGCAGAAATAACAATAAACATTAATTTATTTTAAAACAATTTGAGTAAAATAATTACAAAATCATTCGGCTATTTGATGAATTATTAGCACGAAGCTTTGAGCAGACTAGACATATTACATGAATAACTAATGTGCCTTCTGGGGCGGGGGTGGGGGCGGTTGCGGGGGCGTAGGCGCTCTTCGACTTTATTATGATTATTATATACTGTTTCAATTATTTATTGTAATATCAAATTTTATTGAAAGTTACGTATGTATAGTAAGTTAAATTTGAAACCAGAGTTTACTTCATACTCACTCTTGCCACATAAGTAATTTTAATATTAATGAAATAAACAATTCAGCTAAGCTTAACGAATAAAGATAATACTATCATTTCTCACAGAAATTAACGAACGAAATCATAGATACACTTGTTAATTGTTAGTTTTCTTGCAACTTCCGATATGCAGGGGTTGAAGAGCACAGTGTCCGATTGTAAACCTGACGGTTGAAGGTTTAATTTTCAATCGAGGAATGATTTGTCTTCACTTCCTCGCTCTGGTAACAAGACATAACGCGACGTTCAGTTCCACCAGTTCAGTTTCAATACACAATGTCTTACAAAGTGTAGGGATCTAATTGATTTAATATTGGTTTTCCTCTGCCTACCCTTAAAAATAGATAATTCAATTTTTATTTATTACAATACAATTGATTACATTAATAGATTCCATTAATATATTAGAAGAAGCGACCCGGTCGCGGCTTCGCCCGCTTATACTACTGTATTATTTACGTAATACATTGAATTACGTTCGTGTTTTAATATATTATATGTTTGCAAATATATAAAACTTTCGTACTATTAACATAGCACCATCTATTGAATCCTCACCTATTTCCATACAGTCAACAGATGTCGCCATCTGTTTAGAATCGTTTGAAGCTAACAGATAATCCAAAATGTCTTATATTACGGTCAATAATAAACAAATAATTTCTAATAAAATAATAATAATAATAATAAAAAATTAAATTAAAATTTAATTAAAATTGGTTCAGTAGTTTACGAGTTCATTGAGGACGAACAACGTGTCACGTAGTTTATATATAATAGACTGTAATATAATAGAAGTATATGTGCCTTCGTTTCCGTTCCGTTAATGATTAAACTCAAGTGTCAGCGCTCGACCTTGTAGCCAGTTAATGGATGTAAGAAATAAAATAAAAGTAATGTTTATAACAACTTTGCGCATATAAACATTATATAGAGGCCGTCGTCGCGCAGGGTCTGCTCTGGTGTCGATACAATGCGTGACGTTGAGTTCCGCAACTCAACACACAATGCCCCTAGAATTTAACGGCAAGTGGGGAACACTAGGTCTCTCTCCCTACCCTGCACGCTAGTAGTACACGCTAGTAGTACGCCGACGGGTGTGCGGGTGGGTAAGGGGCGGAAGCCACGAGATCATAAATTAAGTTGCGGGTAATTTTATATATTTTCTGCTGTCAACACGTAATTACAGCGTAAAGCCTTGTCCCGACCGATCGATCAGTACAAAACGAATACAAAAAGAGTTTGTATTCACAGAATTAGTATTTTTATATTTGAGTCATATTTATTGTTTTTTGTATTATGTAGCAGGGTTAGGCAGAGGGAACCTAGTGTTAAGACGTACCTGTTCCCTTCCATTTGTCCCCTGTTGAGTAGTACGCGTCGAGTACCGAACGTACTAATGAGGTATACGAGTACCTACTTCCTGTGTGTCCCGAAATTAGCGCAACATTTAAGTACAGTAGAAAATACAGCCATAGTCTTAAAATTGTATTATTTATTGAATCATAAAGTATAAGCCTACGTACTTCCTCCACGGCTGTGCTACGTCACAGTCATTGGTCGGAAGTAGTTCACTGGTGATTGTTAACGGACTGGTAGGATAAAAAGGAATCGGACGTTGTTAAATCACATGAGAAAAACTTCTAGCCGCGGCCGCTAAACTACAGCCGTTTTTGACATATTGGTTAATAATGAAAACATGTGTCACACCTAGCGAGCCAGTCACACCCAGCGAGCCAGTCACACCCAGCGAGCCAGTCACACCCAGCGAGCCAGTCACACCCAGCGAGCCAGCCAGCAATATCAAATCATGTGTTAGGTTGTACCAAAATTCCAAAATACAGTTTTGTTTTTCATTTTCGTCTCGTATTATGACAACAACAAACAAGCACCTCATTTTGCATAATAATAACCGCAGGCTTTTTCAAACGCTGTGTTCACGGAGATGAAATTCATCATTTAGTGGAGGCGCTGCTCTCAGCTGACGCAATCACGCAAAAAGCTCGGGAAGAGAGCGTTGTATTAAAACGTAAAAGGAACTCCTCAGAGCACCGCAACGACCGACGGTTAAGCTGCTCTTGTAATTGCACTGCATTTACATTTGCAGCGAAATAACATATAAACAGAATTCAGAATCTTGATAATTGTCTGAAATAATATTAGAGTACATGAAGCTTTTCGGTTGCGGTTTCCAAAGAGGCGCGGGTTTTATACATTTTCTTAATAAGTAAAACTTAGTGTTTTGTTACATCCCATTTTAAAAAAAATAAATATAGTGGTGGCGCTCAACGTCACGTAATTTATATTTATAAGAGTCGTCTCTCTGTCACGTCGCCCCAGTCGCCCCGCGGGCGTCGTCATGCTGTGCGAGCCTGACGGCGCAGATAAGACGCACCCTTTATCTTACGTCAGCTTTGTAATTATAATTTCGGATTTAAAGACACGAAACGAGGGGTCTTATTCACCAATAAACAATTTCCCTAGCACTAGGCTCCTTCTATCTATCCTGATGTGTGCGGGATACAGCGTGCAATTAAAAGTTAATTAATTGTGTACTATAAATAACATTGACGATTATGTTACCTACGTATATATATTCTATTCTTGTCCAGCAGTCGGGTGGCTACGGCGTGTAATGTTTTGTTCGACTGAAAGTTTCTTCTTTACTATATATAATATTATCGACTCCTTAATATTATAATTTATTTTTAATACTGATATAAAAATGAAAGTGCAATAATAATCGACACGAGCTTCGCGCTGTATACCCACTCGTATGTAACTCGCTTTTATTTAGTCGTGGGGATAACTAGCTTGGTTCTCGGACTCAAGCATTGCCACACGAGCTCCACTTCACAACACCCAAGAAAAGTGTGGGTAATCAAATCATGAATCCAGCGGGGTCCAGGCTCCAAGGTTAATAAGAACAGAGGAGACTGTTCGAAAACAGGTCGGTCTTAACTCGGGGAGTGGCTCACATCTCAGTTATGTTATTTTTTAAATATAAAATTCCCACGTATTTACTTTATTTAAAAATATTTCTTCTACCCTGTGATTTATAGTTTTATTTTGTATGATTGAGTAACATCTGCCCGAGCGCCGTCACACCGCCGCGTGTATGCTCATGTTGATGACTTCTCGATAATTTGATCTTTATTTATATCTCTAAATAACTGTTACGACCGTTCTCGTAATTACCGTGTAAGGCGTCTCTACCGTTGGTGTGCCACCACCAACCACCAGCCACCAGCCACCAACGCTTACAGTCACTGCGCCACGACAACCTCGACTACTAGATGTTACATGCAAATTCCTAATCGGGAAATATTTCCCAAGTCGCCAGTTTCCGCCCTGCCCCGCCCGCCGTTCGCCTCCTCACAAGGCAACGTAAACATTTTTCGAAGAAGCGTACATATTTTATATATAAATGCATGTTTGCTTCAGTCTATCGCTTTATGTTCCTTTTTCCAGAAGATTTACTTATTTATGGCAACGCAATACACGCTCTGGAATCTTGCGGTTTCCTTACCTTCACTCTATTATAATTGCTTATAATATTTAGTTTTAAAAAAATGATGTTTTCTGAAATGTCACATTCGAAATCTGCAACGACGCAATTTTACAATTTAATACTGTAGGATGTCCAGAGGAAACTTTGAGTCAATTCACTCTGTTCCCCATTTTAATAAGACAAAAAGGAAAATCCCCATAGAACCGTAGCATAGTTTTTTAATTTGTCGAGTGGGAATTGAACTCACAATTTGTCGCATTCACAGTCGTACGCTTGTATCACCTCTGTAATAGAGTAGTTAGGAGCAGTCCGTACATAGGGACAACTCAAATAAAACCTAATTGGACAAATGTCTGGACGCGTCGTCTCAGCGCTCACGACGTCTCTACGACGCCTGTACGACGTCTGTACGACGCCTGTACGACGTCTGTACGACGGTCGTAATTAAACACAAGTATGGCATATACGCAATAATGGCTTCATTACAGACAATTTAAGGTTAGTGTAACAACACTAATCTAAGAAAATATATAAAAAGTCTCATAAAACATAGTAGCCGTCGTGGCCCAGCGGCACAATGTTTGACAGTAAACGAGGAGTTTGTGAGTTCAATTCCTACCATAGTATCTAATAAATTGTATTCATTTTATCGCTCTGGTAACATCACAAAGCGTGGCGTTGAGTTCCGCCACTCAACACGCGATTTCTCAAAGTTTGGGCGGTGCGTGGGGAACGGAATGTTTTACACTCTGCCTACCATGCTGTGTGCACAATACAGTGTGGAGTCATAAATAAAAAAAAACTTCATTAAAAAGAATCGACTTGAAGAACTAAAAAGCATAGAACAACTCGACTCGACTCACTGGACGGCATGGGACTGCTGCGTCCCGTGTTAAATGGCTGAGACGACATTACAAGTACGAGTTAAGGAAGAAGTCCATATTAATTAAAGTTACTTTTAAACAGTTTTATGAGGTAGGTATCTCTGAAACATTTTCTACTACGCCGTGACTAGTTTTATTAAACATAATAATAAGTAAGGTCGTTATGTATTCGCGACAGTTATCTAAGAAGACAATGCGCGGTGTTGGGTTCCGTCACTCAACATAGGTTATTATTTTTGTTGATGAAATATAAAAAACAATAAATATATTAAGTTTTGTTTTCGATTACGTTTTGTGGCCTTACTACCAACTACTGGCCACATCCACATGTGGCTAATCCACATCTAAAATCAAAGTTTGATGCAAAGCGCAGTGCGACAGCGTTTGATTGTAAACGCGTCTATTGTGGATTCAATCCCCAAGTTTCTTTTATTAACCAAACAAATAACTTCCAAGTATATAAAACCGTACAAAACAGTGAAAGCTTGAAGCCGCTCGCTGGAATACGTGAACAATGTAAACGCGGACTGTCTCCACAAATCCACGTCTGATGAGTTTTTGTTCATATCGCCTGATTTGCGATTTATAAAGCGTCGTCGATTTCTTATTATTTGTTTGTTTAATATTGCGCCTTTATAAACATTTAAACGTAATAGAATTTGAGCCCAGGGTGAGTTCTCTTTCCTCTTGAACGGTTTCAAGGAGCACGGGATTTTATAAGGTTACTATAAAAATATTTTTCTATGCTATATTTTCCTTAAAATTATAATAATTTTTTTAGAGAATTAGTCTTACGTTTTCTGGCATTTTTCTCATTAAAAATGGTTAGATTCAACTCGCTTACATTCACTCAAATATCTGATTCGAGTAATTTTTGTTACCACTACCTTATCTACAAACTCGTAATTTCCACCTCGTGAAAATATTAATTATATCGTAAATCTGCTCCCAACTATTTGTCAATACCAAAACTTTAACAATATGGGAAATATTATAATGTTCCCATTCTCAAGTGACCCAAATACTTGAAACTCCACACAATGCCTGTTGCAAGCTAATGGAGCTTGGAGTGTAATCTGAGTGCCATCTCAGGTACCACACTCGTTTAAATTAAAGAACGAAATATAAAGAGTGAGCGAGAGTGAGCGGTAGCTGTGAAGAGAGAGACCTCGATTGACTAACTATCGATTGCTTTTTTTTTTTTCGGTTATGAGGTTAATGCTGTTAGCCCTATTGGCCTTTACAGCGACACCGGGTGAGTAGGGAAGAGGGTACTCTGTCCCTGAAAATATACAGGCACTGTCGGGCTGCCTGTGGATCGGAGATATAATCGATTGCTCTACACTTAATCTTAAATAATATAAGAATAATTATACTCCTCATTTGCAAACATAATTCAGAAACATCATTTTCAAAATACAATTGGCGGCAAACTTTCATAGGCCAATAACCAATTAAGTGAGGAAATGAAGCGGCCCTCCGTCTTCTCTATTTATCGTAATACGAGATGATGTAAAGTATGTAATGTACTGTACAGTGTTTACAATAAAAAAACGGGAGACGCAACTAGTTCTTAGTTAATATGTTAACCTGTTTTCCGCTTTCAATTTGAATTCGAGTCATTGCGTTTTGAGTCACGGAACACAACGCCGCGCGTTGTCTTGCCATGTTGGGGACATGAGACTATCTACTGCCCGGACAAACTTTAACCTACAACGACATTACGGCCTCTATAAAACTAAATAATGCGATATACAAGTGGCCGCCCATAACTTCATTTCAAGGGAGCTACATGTCTAAATTTCAGCGTTCTACGTCGCGTCGTCGCGTCGTGCCAGGGAGTCAGTATGCACTAAGCGATAGAAGAGAGAGGGACGCTCAGTAAACATCTTCAAATATTGTTCTGCCAATAATATATAGACCATTCTGCCAGTCCTTAATTTTAGTTAAGAACTATGACTATGTTAAGAACTATTTGTCGATAGAAAAGGACCTCGTTTATTGGGTGTTAAACTGTATATATTATTTATTGTTTTTTAGCATTATGCTGTATCTCACTTATTGTAGTGTTGGCAGAGAAAACCCAGTGTTGAGATTTTCCGTTCTCCACATTCTGCTGTTCTGTTCATTCGAGATATTGCACGGAAAGCGAGAGAGCAGCAGCAACAGAGCGAGGAAATAAAAATAATTAATTCTCCGAAACCGACACCACGACCGTCGCGCTCGGTCATTACGTTCAAATATATAACAACATTATTTTTTAAAGTAACATTTATACGAAACAATATCAACAACCAGATTTAATAAAACATTTAATTTTGTTTCGACACAAATTACAAGTGGATTAGTGCGAGCGGCGGCGAGTCGCGTTACTTACACTACTTACACTCAATTACCCCGCACTCGGCCGCACTCGCCCGCACTCGCCCTCGCGTACTGACACTGACACTATACATCTCTCTTTCCATACTAATATTTTAAAAAGGCACAAACATGCAACTGTAAACGCGACAGATTGTGGGTTCCATTCAAATACAAATTCAAGATATCCTTTATTCAAATATGCAATTACTATAAGCACTTTTGAATCGTCGAATGAACATATGAACAAAAAGCTACCACCGGTTCGGAAGACAGTTCTGCCGAGAAGAGCCGGCAAGAAACTCAATAGTTGCTCTTTTCAAAATCATTGGTACAATCTATTACATTTGCTGGCAGCTATCGTGCATTACATTCAATAGACATTAATTCCATACATGCTTATCCTCTAAATATTCTTGAACAGTGTAATACGCTTTACTTGTTAGAATTTTTTTTACAGATATTTTAAATTTTGGTAGTGGCAAACTAAGAATACACTGCGGAATTTTATTATATACACGTATACTCAGACCCATAAAGGATTTACTAACTTTTTGGAGGCGAAAACTTGGTGTAACAAGCTTATCTTTATTTCTCGTTCCTATCGTATGACTGTCACTATTTTTGCTATGACAATGTATATTTTGTCGGACAAAGAGAATGTTATAATATACAAATTGGGAAGCAACTGTAATAATACCTGCATCTTTGAAAACATCTCGCAGAGAATCTCGAGCTCTTAGATTATAAATATATCTCACGGCTCTTTTTTGGAGAATAAATATTGAATTGATATCTGCAGCACTGCCCCATAGCAGCATTCCATAAGATAAAATACTATGAAAATAGCTATAGTAGACTAGTCGGGCAGTTTCAACGTCCGTCATTTGTCTTACTTTTTTAATTGCGAACGCGGCAGCGGAGTTTATTCGCAAGTGCTTCCAGATGAGCATTCCACTGGAGTTTGGAATCTATAGTTACACATAGGAAAATAGCTGATTCCGACAAACTATACTAATTATATAATATGAGACAATGGAATCAAGATCCGGCGTTCTTGTTAAAAGTTTTAAAAATTTGAAAGTATTTAAAAAGGTATGTATCCAGGCTAAGTCAGTATATAAAAGAAAAAAAATTGAACTCTAGTAATAAAATTAAAGCTACATGGGATGCTATTACTACTGTAACTGGGAGATCTAGAGCTGTCAGTGAACCTATTAAATTAACAATTAATAATGTAATCTTAAATTCAGATTTAGAAGTGGCAAATACTATTCAAAAATTTTTTTCTGATATATCTATTGAATTAACACGTTCACTGTCATCATCTCCTTCGGAAGCAGAATTAATACTAAAGGCCCATATAGTAAATAGTTGTAGACAAAATTTTGTGTTTAAGAATGTGTCACCAGATGAAATTGTCAAAACTCTTAAAAGCCTTAATTTAAAGAAAACTGGTGACCTATGGGGCATGTCTGTTAAAGTTCTTAATACAATTATACCTAATATTGCTCCTTATCTAGCTTTAATTTTTCACAATTGTATAGAATCCAGTACTTTCCTGATTTAATGAAATAGATCTGAGCCTGGAAATTACAGACCGATCTCTGTTTTACCATCCTCAAGTAAAATATTTTCCATAGTGAGCAATACACAAATACAAATACAAATACCGAAAACATTTGACCAAAATGATCCGAGTTTAGATTAGCAATAATTTGTTTTTCTACGGTCTCACAATGACAAAAAACATTATCTATACAAGTAGCGGACGTATTCGTTATACGAGTTAGTTCAGAGAAAATATTAAAATTTGACAACGCGGCGGGTCCGTTCTCCTCTTTCAACCAATTTTAGAGACTTATTGGTCTTGCGTGTTATGTCTTAGGGGTGGAGCTCAACGCTGTCAATCATACCAAACTTGGAAAATAAAAACATGTTGATTGTATATTGAAGCAAAGCGGCGTTGAGTTCGCGACAAGAGAGCTTCCTTAAAATGCTGTTGAGTGACAGACATCATTGCACAGCTCCACAGCTCCAGGGACAGTATACCTGAGTATTTGATATAAATTTCAACTTAATATTTCCACGTATTCCTGAGAAAAAAGGCTAAGACAGACGGACGGACGGATGGACAACAAAGTGATCCTTTACGGGTTCCGTTATTTTAAACGATTAATACGATATGAACGATAGAAAAATGTTCTGTACGGTTAGACTTGAACCCACAACCATTGTGTCTACGACTGCACCACGGCGGCACTACGTCAATAAGTAGTAATAATTAAAGTACACTCAACCCCCCTACGGTCAACCTTTGTACTACTTTGCACCTCGGCGACGGTCTCAAAGACACTAAACGATGAATACTCTATGTGAACTGTAGCTATTTGTCCCATTGCTCTAACAAAGGCCGACCTCGCGCCTCCGCCTCGCGGCGCGCTGGTCTGGAGCAGGTAGGAGCGAACATTTGCAATTCAATCGCTGCTATTTTAACTTATCCTGCTATTTCCGTCGTGAGAGGTCACGTGGTCCCTCACGTGCTACGGCGGCTACACTGCGGTGCGGCTGCAATCAATACATAATATAAAACTCTTCCATTCCAGGTGGACGATACGGAGCCAAAACTCTGAGGAGTGTAGGGAGCCACTAAGAGAGAGTTTCCCGGAATTCTTAAGGGAATAGGATAAAACGTGATTTTACGTTAGGAAGTCCTGGGCACCATCGACATTGCGGGTGGCAGTTCGTAATAAATGTCGCTGTCACTACCTAGTTTTGTTACATTATTATTTGTTTCCAGTCTCCAGTCACATAGAAGCATTGTGACGTTTATAGAGAAACCCAGATTTCATGTTGTGTTTCATTTAATATGTTATTTTCAGATTTTACACTGCATTCCGCATATAGTAGGACAAGCAGAGGGAGCCTAGTGTTAAATCATTCTGTCCACTACGCACCGCCCGATGTCGAGATATGGTGAGTGGGATTCGAGTCCAGAACCGTCGCGCGTCGGCGGCCTCATTGGCTCATACAATTTATCTTTTTATAACTTTTCTGTAGTTAAAATCTTACGTCAACAGCAACATAAATACGTACTTTAGTTATATGTGTACTTAAGTGAGTTTGATATAATATGAGTGTAGGAAATTATAAGACATCGGCGGGCGGAAGCGCGCCGCGGCTTCGACGCGACGCCTGCATTATAAAACTAGTTAATTTCTTTATATGTTTACAGATCTTTTTTTTTTACGAGGAAAGATCTTTAAAATCATTTTAATATATAAAAAGATAAAGTAATCAAATAAGAAACGGCTGCCAGTTCAATCTGCAGGTTTTCGTAGTTACTAATAAGTTCGACTCTCTCCTAGAGTATCTATTCAGTATTGCACCTAGATTTAGTTTAATCATCGGGAATCAGAAAATCTAAGTATATGGTTTGAATTTTAACATGATGTCTCCAAGCGTTCCTGAGATAAAGGGTTTTGACAGACAGACAAACAGACAGACGGACAATAGAGTGATCTTAAAAGGGTTCTTTTTTTTCTTAAAAGGATTAATCTTTTAAGAAAAAAAAAGGTATAGGATTTTAGGTACCCTAAAAATGGATTAATCATAAATTATATCCCGATTATTTTATTTTTATATTCCGCTTTTGGTGAAAGAATCCCGCTTTTTTACGTAAAATTTTCAAAAATGCCGCTTTTCACCGAGAAAAATTCTGGCAACGCTGGTATCCACAGACCACGCCCACCAGACCACCCCCGCCAGACCACCACCCGACACCCTTCATTTATCACATTTATGAGATCGCGGTATTGCTTAGCGCTCCAATGATTTAGTAAAACATTATTATCTGCATTAACAATGGGGTTGTTGTAGCGCCGCGTCTAATTCTAACGCGATGGTCGTGGATTTGTTTTGGTGGTTATTATTTTAATTTAGCATTAAGGCTAACAAATCAAAAAGTAGCGCTGAGTTCCGCAACCGAATACAAAGTCTTATAAATTAGGCGAAACATGGGGAATGCAGCATTTCAACACTAAATAGGTTTCATCTTACTGCTAAGTGTTCCGTATCAGTTTCATCAGGAGATTGTAGATCAACGGGAGGTACAACTTACAAAGTTACGTATTAAAGATTGCGGGCATTTGCACCCTTTTATAAATTAAACATAAATTTGTAACGGTTTCTTCCTAATATAAATATAATTGTTATTTTCCTTACGCGTTCTTGATATAAATGATCTTGACAGACAGACAGACACAATAACGTGTTAATAATGTAAATTTGGAGTCCATGGAAAATTAGTGTTATTTATTTTCATTTCCCTGGCGCATTGATAGAATGCAGTGCTAGCTTTGGTCACGCAGTCTTCTACACTCTCCACTCACTGGAGGTACGTACGCGTTCAATTAATTATACTTACGAACTTGCTCATTTTGTATAAACAAAATATTTTTCTTTTTTGATATTTCTTTATGAATTCCCTTTAATTTCCTATTTAATTTGCAATCAATCAGGCTTTCGTTTGTTGAATATATTTATTTTTTATATTATAAGGCTAACGAGTTTATGTGGTATGACAAGCTTAACTCAAGAACTAAAAATAAACTAAAAAGAAAAGAAAATATTGTTGTGTATTGCTGAAGATTAAAGGCGATGTCGCAGGGCGAATGTCACACTGTCTCGACCCGGGGGAGTCGTTTACTTACGTATTCTGTTCAATTACCGCGTGAGCTGACGTCGTCTTTGGGGAGGAGTATCACCTATTTGTTAATATCGAGAGCTTGAGACTTCTCTGCTCTTATAAGACAATGTGCAGCGTAGAACGTAATGTCTTGAATTCAGTCGGAAAGCCGAGCTTGGTCGCGTATATGCAGGGTAGGCAGAAGGAACCTTATGTTAAGACACTCCATTCGAGACATGCGTTCCGAGACGCGGAACCCAACTCTATGTTTTGTCTCATCACAGTATATAGATTGAACTTATTCCATTCGCCCTACAGGAAATCGAACCCACATTCTGCCTTTGAGCTACGAATGCCTCAAATATTATAGTAAATGTTTCTAAGTGCCTCAAACGTCTCTTCTGTTATATTGTATTCGTCAACAAGTCTACCTTCAGATCAGATCTGATCATCACGGGCGGACGCTGTCGGTACTCCAAGTTCCAACGTTATAATTAGACCTCGTTGTTATATTACGTTCATATTCTACTTTTGTATTTTTATTTGGTATCGAAGGAAATATGGCTTAAATATTGGATTTTATTAGTAAGTTATGCAGTAGAAGCAGGTTACATACGTTTATTTCTAAATAAGATTACTAGAAATAGCCATATTAGTAGATATTTACTTTAGGTACTGATATGGGAGCCCCTGCATGACCTGGATGAGGTGAAGCAATGTTATATTACGTATTTACGGCTTTGACTCCATTGTAAGACTTAGGCAAACCGACACGAAGTTTCAGAAACCTACGAGTACACATACGAGTATGTATGTTGCATCTATATTTTTTATTGTTTTAATTTTTGTCTTCTACTTTAAGCTATTTAAATCAATCTCTCTTTCTCTCTTTGATAGGTGAAATAATCTTCGGAGTAAAATCCCAGGAATATAATATTTATTTTAAAATAAACTCAATTAAATTCTAAGTACCAAAGAACAATATAGTCTAAAGAAACCACTCAAAGTACTTAAGCAGTTTCAGATTTCTTTGGAATTAATATATTCGTGGAAAGTTGGTAACATTGCATGCAATCTTACTTTAAGATTAAATATGAGAGTCTCTCCCGCCCCCGCCCTCACCTCGCACGGAGCATCTCTACTTTGCATACAACACGCCACAATATTGCTCTCATTTGTCTAAATGATACGCTTGAACAAATTTATTCTAAAACGCATTAAATTCTCCTCTCCTGTTCAATCTAGGCAGTCCTAGGCCGACACCGCACCTTGCCTGACTGCCATATACTCCATTTACTGTGAGTCGCATACTATCTATATAATATATATAAAAGTACATGTTCCCACTGACTGAGGCAAGATGCACGCGCAGCCGTAACCGTTGATAGAAATGTGAAATTTGGACAGATGTTTAGTTTCGTAATCTGGACATCCACCGAGAAGGGATTTTGAAAAATTTTAATTCTAAAGGAATGAAATTGGGGTTGAATTTAAAATTTAATAAAAATCGACACCGATTTATATAAAATTTGAAATTCAGATATTTAAAAATATTTAATTGTTTCGTGATTTTTTAGAATACTCCGTCTAAGGGTGCAAATAAGCAGGCGAAGCTGTGTCGCGTCCACCAGTTACTTACGAGTATATACGAGTAACTACTCGTACTAGCCAAATGGCTAGATTTGTAAGTTGTGTAAAAAAATATTTTTTTCATCAAATTGAAATTTAAAATATTCTTTATCCAAATAGGCAATTATTATAAGCACTTTTGAATCGTCGAATAAACATATGAACAAAAAGCTACCACTGGTTCGGAAGGCAGTTCTGCTGAGAAGACTCGACAGTTGCAAAAGTTGTCAAAATAGATGGTACCTTCAATACTTTTTAAAATAAGTCAGCTTCACGCTGTATCTCTTAAATAGCAGGGCAAGGAGAGGGAACCTAGTGTTAAGTCCCTCGGTTCTCCACGCCAACTGAACTGAACGCCACTACTGTATAGTGTATACCGGTGTACAGCGCGGGAAGCGAACGTGTTTCTGTCACTCTTTGTAGAGTGGCAATCGAACCACACTTCCTTTGCTTTTGAATACTCGCTTTGGGATGTCCGGCCGTGACGTGACAGTCAGTCGGCCCTCACCTTGACGTACCACCAATACTTGCTATACAATATAATAATTGTTCACTAATTTCACTAACTACACTGTATTTTAAACTAAACTAAAATATATTAATATTTATGAGCTACCACGTCGTAGCGACCGTCACGGCAACGTAAATGTTCACTGTAATCTATACTAACATTGTAATATTTAAAATGTATTGTAGTAATAATAAAGCTGAAAAATTTGTTTGACTGAATGCGCTAATCTCGGGAACTATTGATTCAAATGAAGAGATTCTTTGCGTGTTAGACAGTTAAAGTATTAAGAAAAACTTCAAGCACCTTATACACTCTACATATAGTATTGTTTGAAATTAGAAGTGAAGTATATTAAAAAAACGTTACTAAGGTATAAAACACCTGTTAACATATCAGAGGTGGATGGTACCTAGTTGCAACTTAATATTATCCACGGTCTCTATATGAGGTGGAGCATGGAGCAGCGCTAGGTACCCTATCCGATATATCAACACTCGCCTTGCCTGCTCCAGCCCAGTGTAATTATAAATAGATGTTAACCACCAAATAATCGAGTCCGCCAACAGTATACATAGTATAGCCACTGCACCCGGCCCAGGGCTCCCTCGGGTGCTGCGGACATATCCGTGGATAGCTAGTGATATCTAAAGATAAAGAAAACTGCATTCCTTTACTTATCTGTAGGCATCTTGTACATATGCCACATGTTGCAATATATGCACTTACTATGTTTTAGCTATCTTTGTCTGGAAAGTATTTGCATATCAATGTTTTCACGCTTTTACATTTTTTCAAAACTTAAACTTAGTACGTAGTAGTTCATACGAGTATGATACGCACAGAATCGTTTGTATTTAATTTGGATTACGTATATGAATAAATATGTCCCCGCATAATTTTAGACAAATTAAATATGGCCCATTATTTTAGGTATGTGGTCCGCTGTTACGTTTGTCCTATTCTGGAGGGCGAACATATTTAATTGTTGGTTCAGTGTTATTTTTAGTTCTTTATAAAGATTTTTCTTTTATTTAAAGCTTGGTCACTTCAACTTGATCTTCAAGTATGACATTTATAATTAATTAACATTTATTATATAAGAAATTTGTTTAAAGTTGGCAAGTCAGGTACGTTCACTTCACGGTCATTTCAAATACAATAAAATATAACAATTTTAAATCTCAAAGACTCAAAACACAATCTTATTATTGTTAAATATTTGAAATTCTCATTAAATAATATTAATTTATCGTAAATTAAATGATTTAAGTTAGTAATGATAGTATTGATCATTTAAGTTACGATAAAATAATATTGTTTAATGACAATTTCAAATATTTAACGATAATAAAATTGTGTTTTGACTCTCTTATAGGACGCATTCTTTCTCTTTTAACACGCATTATAAACTTTAAAATCTTACCTTAACTATAATTTTCAGTTTTCAATGACCAACTGCAATCAATTGATGATGTACTCTTCTATTATTAAGTTAACAAGCATATTGCACTTTAGACTAAAGAGAAAAACTAATACATTATAGTTTAAAAGTCCAGAACATGTATGGCAGCGCGGCGGCGGCGGCGGCGGCGGTAGTAGCCAGCAGGAGCACGTGCGCCTCCCCTCGCGTCCGCGGCCTCACTGCCGGACTGCCGGCGCCGAGGGCCGACCGCCGCTATCAGAGACACCGCGCCACTCGCGCTATTCTTATGTTATAAAACAATATTTATGTATTTGTTACATTTTCCTTACATTCAATCATGTCCTGGCTGTACGTAGAGAATCTAGAATTAAGACACTTCATTCTTTACTTTCGCATAATGATTATATTTTTTTTAATCTCTCAATTCAGATTAGTTACTAAAATATAATTTTATATATTTGTAAGGAATTATAATATCGGCTTCCACATAACGTCACTTGGCAGTAAGCAGGAGGTTCTGCTTGTACGTATGTCCCACCTCCCAATGAACTAGAGCGTGAACGTTAAGATAAGGGTGGAACTGGAGACCGTCTAGTAACAAAGGTGATTACTTATAGTACACAAATATGATACCTGTGTCCTGTGGCAGCTTCAGCTCCACAAGTTAGCAGATCATACACATGACACGAACTTCACTTGTATAAACAATTTTACAATGTACTTTAGAACTCGCAATTTACAAATTTAGTTTGAATAAGACAAGATTGGGCGTCGTAGAGCACTTGGTGACGGACACGCGCGTACGCCGCAAGGGTAAATCTATCTGATCTACGTTGCACTTCCGGGCCGCGGCTTCTTCCGACATCTGAGAGTCTGTACACTCGACTCTATATTAAAATTTAGTTAAATTATTTTGTGTTTGTTCTTAAACAAGTTAATTATCTGTTTTTTTTTCATTTTAGCGATATTTTAACTCAGTACAAAATATATTTTTTTCGCTTTCATTTGGTACTAGAAAAATTTAGGCAATGTTAAGGATATTGGATGAATGTATGCAAATATCACTTTTATGAGAAGATAAACATAACTATGATATTTTTTCTTTCAATTCGTTTTAGTAAGGCTATCGTTTCATAGAGATAGCTTCTGTATGGACCGAGATAGTTGCGAGTTCGAACCCTTCTACACCTCTAGGAGGAATTATATGTACTTAGGTACTTTAATTTTTCAGTTTTGGCTAAATAAGTCGTGGCATTGAGTTTCGCCAACCAACCCGCAGTGTGTCAAAGATTGTATGGAATGTGAGGACCACGTGGCCACCCTCTGTCTCAACGTGCGTCACCGCAGGAGGAGCAGTAAAAATAAAACGCTACATATTATTTAACGCCAGATGTAACACTAAAAGTAAAACATCACACAAGCTTTATCGCCGCGGATTCCTTTCGTCAATTGATACGTTTGGAAAGGCGCCAGCAGCTTGTATCCCGGCGCAGGGCGGCCACTGGCCTCCTAGAGTGTTGCAGGCGCTGATGAGTAAGTAGCGAATGTTGTCCTGTGAGTCTCTCGTGGGTCTGCAGCATAGTGTCTGAATATAACCGCAGCGGTGGTGGGACAATTTCATTCAAATTATTTTCGTTTCTCTGGCAATAAAGCAGAGCGTGACACTCTCTCTCCCTGCTGCGTCAGATGCAACGCGAAGTTAAAAATATTAAAATAATATAAGAAAATACTAAACTAACCAACCATAATAATGAAGTAAGGCGCCCCCAGCACACACAGTTCCAGCAACTCCAATTACCTGACAATAAATTGTTCCTATCTGAAGAAGTATTCATACATCATACTTTAATATCGAAAAGAAAAACATTGAAAACGTCCGCCGAGATCTGTCGAAGGTACGTGGCGTGGGTGGGTACCTGGCGAGAGGAGGGTGGTTCGCAAATAAATTGGATATGAGATGTGTTGCGCCTCGTGTCGTTTCATCACGGGAAATAAGGAGTAAGTAAACTGAGTTGAGTCAACCTCGTTACGTCTGTTACACTTTGCAGAGCCGTGGTTCAATGTAGAGATGCTTTACAACTTTTTATTACACACATTTTTTTATTAATTTTGTTTCATTAGCAGATCTAAACGTTACGGCCTTGCATACCGTGAACCTCTTCGTACATGTCCTCCGGACGGGACTTCGTCATTACTTCTAGTATCATCAATACTACTCGAAGGTTAGCCAAGGTCTCCCGCTGACTTAATTTTTATCATTTTTAGTTTTTTTAATATAAATTATAACATGACTTTGTCGAGTTATATCTTATAGAGATGGTGTACTGTGTCATGGTTAACTTAATAATACTCTACGTTTAATACTAGCAATGCGGACGGAAATTGTTCATAAAATTCACGAAGTTCAGGACGTTACAAAGTTTATCGCCATGATGACAGTTCAATATATCAGAAGGAAGTCGGTCGACGATCTCTATAGAGATGGTACTTGACATTTGTCAGTAATAATGTTTTATTACGTGTAATTCGACGGACAAGTGATCGACTGGACGCTGGACGCCCGTACGTCCGTCGTCAAGGCGATCAAACAAATACAATACGTTAGCACCAGTCGCAGCGAAACGAGCCAACCTACGAACAAGGCAATAATTGTAAACATGTGCCGAACGTCTATAATAAATAAATATATACATGTATTATTATAGAATAAGGCCAAAGAATAGTCTCAAAAGGTTTGGTCTTCGTGCCGGTGTGCGGTGTAGATCACTCTAGACTCTAGTTAAAGTAATCATAGATATAATGTGTGGATTATAGTTGTTTTCGTAACAAAAGCTTTATTAGAAAGAAAGAAGCAAGTAAAATGATATGCCAATGAAAAAAATTTCTCACTCTAAAGATTTTCTAAACAATTTCAAAATAAAAGTACAAATAATATTTTGTCTGAATTTTCTATTTCAGTTTTAGTTTTGCTTTCCATTGTACCGCGTCTCCGCGACCCTTTACAAAGCTCCAAAATAAATGTCCAACAATGCCCATTGTCAGCTGAATTTCACTAAAAATTCGTAAAAGATGAAAATAAAACGGCCTACTACCTGCTGTGTCGTAGAATAAACCATATATACATACATATATTGCCCTATTAACCGCTAAAGAATTGTAAATAATAAAAGTTATTACTTTTTCCATACACATTAGTAAAGTTTTCTACAGAGTATCAATATATTTTAGTTAAAGATTACATAACAAAACAAATAATGAAATATAGAGAAAATGAAAATCTTTAAAAAAGTAGGGAAGACTGGGGCTTAAAGTAAAAGAGGTAGACACCCGTTTTTATCCATGAATATGAATCTTTTGGTTTAAACCTTTGAGCTAACTTTAGTTTTATAACGACAGTGTGACGACACGTGTTGCGATTAAGCCGGGTTGCATAGAAAAAATGCTTAAGTAAACTTTTATTTTTGACACTAAATTGAACTAATGTTATATGTTGACAATTAAGTATTTATTTGGCAACAAAAATAAATTTTTATTTACTGTATAAAGCTTAAAGGTTTTGAGATTTTTAAATATGTTTATAAAACGATCTCCTGAGGCACGTTGTGCCAAATTTTTGGGTCAAGTTGACCTTAACATATTAAAATTTGCCGTAAACCGTAAACTTACCACCTGTCAGGGTCTACGTAAAAGAAAATGTGCCGTATTGACTGACACGCCAGAAAAAGAGAGAGACTATGAAGAATAAATAAATAAATAACAACAAAAAGGTATGAAAGAAAAAGTGAAAAGCAAGACAGACACAAAAGTAAAAGTAAATATTACATCAAAAGGCCAATGCCACAAAGACAAAAAATAACAAAGAAAATTTTAAATTCATATATATAATTTGAAGATGAAGATTGGTACTGTCCTGCATGTAGTGGTCTTTAAAGAAGACTGGATCCAGTGCATAGTTTGCAAATTAGGGGCTCATGCTAATTGTGCTACAGAAGAATAAATCTCATTTGTTTATCTGAATTGTAACTCGAATGAAGAGTGATATTACGTTAAACAATGTTCTAATCTAAAATGTTAACTTTGTGATGTGTCATTATATGAAAAAGTGTCATGTTGCTTAGTCAAATTGAGAAGACTATTTAACGATATTAAATTAGATGTTTACCCATTCACAATAGTGCAACCTAGTTTATTTGTGTGTATTTTTGATGAAGACTGATGATTGAAGACTGATTAAAATTAGGTGTTATCAATTCGATAAATTATACTTTTAGCTACATACTGTCATGTTGATGAGTTGTGAATACTTTGTAGTCAACTTGAAGTTGTCAACATTTATAACAAGCATTCTCATTGTCGATGATTGTGAGTACGATACATTTTGTGCTTCTACAAAAAACATCCTCCTATTACAGTTACTTGTCAATTATTGATAGCAGAACATATACAACATAAATGGTTTATAATCAATCAATCAGATACTTGGATTAAATACTCAAATACTTGCACCATAAACATATATACAATAAATAACTATATTCATAAAAAGTGTTTGTTTCTGAAAGCCCCAGTCTCCCCTACAGTAATTCCAGTCATCACGAGAATTATAACCGAACTTAAATTTATACTATATAAACCTATATAACCATTTGTTATCTTTGAGTATTTTAAGTTAATGATCGGTGAGAAGAGGCGCACCGTACAGGCGCGTCGTCGGCGTTTAAGGAACCTTCTAATGTTGTATCGCATTGTCCACTTAAACATTAAACATTCTGGATGCAATTCTAACTATGCGCTGCAGCTCTCTGTGGAACTCTTATATAGAAGTTGCAGCTTTAATATTCAGTATGTAAATGACCGGCGGCGCGCGCCCCGAGCGCGAGGCGGAGAGCTCGTCGTCGTCCGTTGCACTTGGAGGAGGCTGGAGGACTCTCCACACAGCCGCCACACAGCGTTGTAGCCGACATAATTAACTAATAGCTTACATGCTGTCTATTTAAATTTCATTAATGAATTTCTTTGGGTGTTCATTGAAATTAACATTGCTTTTTAATTTTTATTCTAAAATCTCGGAAACGCTGAATAAAAAATAGTGAAATATTTCATGCTATGCTAAAATATGTTCTCCGAAATGATATATGGAAATTCTATTAAATAGTACGTTTTAGAAAATATATATAAAAAATTGTACGTAGCGGGATTCGAACCCGCACCTATGACGCCGTCTAAGCGCTATGACCACGAATGTTCTTAACATCGCTGTAGGTGTACTTGTGTGATAGTAAGATCTTACATTTTCACGATGATTACGCATTTTAAATGAAACTTGAAATTTCGACCGATTTTTGGGAGCAGTAATGAAATACAAAATAATCTGAAGTTCATGGATGAAAGGATGATTGGAAATTTTTTACCACCTGGGACCCTGGGACTCATGAATGTTTGTTTAAAGTTTCAAACCCACCATACCCAGGGCAGGGCGGTCGCTGGGCGCGTTGGCGGTAGTTTGATATAATAATGATGTCAACAGATGTCGGGTTTCCAAAAATGTATAAAATAAAATGTAAATAAATATACGCGATTGATTCGGGTAAATAGTTTCTTTTAAAAAGTATTTAAGTGATGTTCAATCGCATTCTGTTTATATTCCGTTTACAAGCTCAAATTCAATATAGCTCGTTATTACATTAAACGTTGCATACATTTAGATGAATCTATTATTTAAATGAAACAAGGGCTCAAAGTATTTCAATTTATATTTATGATAAAAAGAAATCAAATAACATTCAGTTTTCAACAAATAGACTCATAAACTTATCAAATTTAATAGAGGCCAATCTTTTGGTATTCTTTAGAAATACATCTCGCGAGGCGGCTCACGTAGAGACAGACTTGTGCTAGGTGTGCAGCTTAAAGTTATTTACATTATAATTATTATTAGATTGTAACGTAGAGCTATATCTGTGTAGCGCAACTAGCAGTAGGTATTTACTTTAAAGTGCAGAATGCTAATATTCTTATAAAATAATGCACAAAAATACATTAAATTTATAAAATAAATACAGCAAATAATTATGATTTAAAATATACTTCAGTATAAAACGATATCCACGTTGCCATGGCAACGTCTCACCCGCGTCATTTCGTCCACCTGCAAGCACTGTACGTCCTGATATCACCTATACCCCATTAGGAGCTCCGCTCGGGCGGAAGTGTTCAAAGCGCAAAGCTTATAAAGAGGATTTAATATCACCCCCGAGTGTGCGAGACAAGGAAGCTCCCCCGTTGCTCCCCGCCGCGCCACCTGCATCTACGGGAACCTGCCACTGCCCATGTACATACGCTTACATTAATTAGTGTATGAATTACTTCTGTTTTTACATCTAAGTAACCTACGTACTATTATTAAATACGAGTCGCCTTTTGTACGATGATTAGAATGCTTATGTGCTAAAATAGCTTTGTGTAACAAGGAAAAAATAATTGAAAATGTAAATAAAATAGATGCTTAGATAGTTTAGACTTTGTTAAGAGAAAGAAACATGAAAGAATAGTTAAAAATATATATGAATGTACAAAATGATAAAAGAGATGCGGTTGAAACTCGGTTAACCCTTCAGTGCTAATGCAACTGGAGAGGGTTCTCTGTTATTTCAATATTAGAAGGTAAAAAAGTGGGACATTATTTTATTTTTATTTTTTCGCTCTAGTGCAGCCAGAGTACGGTATCGGTCACTCAAGTAGTCACTCGAGAACTAAGTTATTATACTGCGTGAAGCTGAAAATATATATACACATAGATTAGAGAAAATGAAGCTCATCTATCTAGTATGCAGTATCTATCTCTAAACGAAAATGGCCGTGCAAAGTGGAGTAGGTTGAGTAGGAAGGCAGACCCTGGCAATAGCCGGGGTTAATGCCAGGAGGAAGTCATCCAATCTTAAATTTATAAAAACTTTAATAATACTTTTTCTTTACAGTGTCTAAGTCTTCCTAAAACGAGCGCTTTCATGATAATAATTATATTTTACTTCTTAAAGTTTTTCCGCGGCTTTGTTATCACTAAGGTTACTTCAAAAACACTGCCCTTCCCAATGAGTGAGGAGGGACCAGGTCTGTTGGCGACAGCTGCGAGATGTTCTTTTGATCGTGGCTTTAGAATATACTGGAAATAGAAATTATAAAAAAAAAGAATATAAAAGTGGTCATTTGGTTGGTTAAACAAATGACCGCTTACACTATATATTTTTTCGTGTTTCTGTCGTCATATTGGTGCCTAATGCTTTAACTTTAACTTAAAGCTAAAAAAGCTAAAACTTTAACTTAAACTACCATAGTAAACTTCCAACATTTTTTTTTCTGCTTCACAACACGCTGTATCCCGCACATTTCTATGTCCTACCTTTCTGGGTAGGCAGGGGGAAATTGGGAATCCGCGGATTTCTAGAGGCATTGCATGTTGAGCGGCGGAACTCAAATCGCTTTCAGTTAGTTACTAGAGAGAGAAAATGAAAATATTAAATATTTTATTCCTCCGAGTGAGACTCGATCACACACTGCGCCCTGACGGCCTCGATACAATAACTCCAATTAGCCAAAGTCGATTAACATCCAGGACGGAGCTTTGATAAGCTCGTTGGTGGTGATTGCGCCACCACACACTCCACCTAGACCTAAGATACCCCGCTCCCCGCGCTTTGCCTCGACAGAAGAGCGAACAAATAATACATTACATGAGGCTGACTGTATTATCTCTAAATACAATCTGTATGTGCCCTAAAGTTAAAGATGAAAGTGCCAAGAATAGGTCCGATCTGAGCACCTTTATATACTCGCATAAAAGTAACACGGGGGTGCGTTGTTTGTGACAGGCTATATTTCGGTTAGAATTCCGTAGAATTAGGTAAATTGTATCGTTTGTATTACCGTTGAACCCATAACGTTATACGAGTATGGGTAATAAAGTAACACTTTTCATACGTATTAAAAAAATGCATTTATACAGTGTTTTTAGGTAGAGACAGAGAGAACCTAGTATTAAGACACTCCTATTCCCAATACTGCCCAATCCCCACCACGCCCTTTAATAAGTTATAAAATAATAATAAGTTATATATAGCTTCTCGACACGCAATGCCTCAAAAAAAAGGCCAAAAATGGGGAACTAAATGTCTTAACACTGCATTCAATCTGCCTTTGCTACTATATGGGGGTACAGCGTGAAGCGGATTTTTTTTTTTTTTAAATATTTGCTTTGTACAAAAATGTAGTTTAACCATTTTTCCTCTCAATTTTCAATAGCTTTGTATCGGCCGGATGTACTCCAGAAGGAAGCGTAAGGGCCTTCATAAAGCAAATGGCTTCGAGCGGTCATAAAACAGTAAGCGCAAGGTAACTGCGTACACGTGCTCTATTAAATAGTAAATCTTAGGTTTTTAGTATCCAATTCACTTATATAATAAAATTAATTGATATTCCACGATGGTTATAGGTTAGAATTTTTTAATTTAATGGTTCTAGATTTGAAAAAAATTTACATTTTTTTCTATATTTCGAAAATATACTAAAGAAAGTCCATAAAATAGAGAGACGACAAAAAAACCTTTACTTCCGCTAAGTTAGAATCAAACTCCACCAACTTGCGGAAACATTCGAATATATTTTCCGCTTGAAACTTTTTAAAGGTATATAAAATATCTCCGAGCAGATGCCACTCGACGCCGCTTCAGTTACAACTCTAGGTAATTGTGCTCCTCTCTCCGCTTTATTCTTTATTATACAATGACAAAAGAAATTATGTCAAAGAAGTTTTAAAAATTTTCCCAATAGTATTATCAATACCATTCGAGCAGAAGACAATGGCAAGTAAAATTATTTGGCTTCGAGTCGAAAGATTCGCGTAAAAAGTCGAAAATGATTCAAAACAATGAATATCGTACGTAAATCGCGAGGAAAGGAAAGCAAAGCTGCGTTAAATGAATGAAATATGACTTGTGGAAATACTATTTATTCCATCAAACATTTGGCTTCGAAAACATTTTTTTATCAATATTATTCGTATTCAATGATAACATTTTATTATTAATCATTACGATTTTGCTAAATTTATTCTCGGTTCGCGATTTTCTAAGCAAAGCAGTGTAGTCAAAACTAGTGCTAAAACACTCAGTTCCCCATGTATCGCTGAATTTACAAGACATTGTGCGGTGAGTGGTGGAACTCAATATCACACTTTTCCACAAGAACTATGAAATGAAAATATAATTCATTGCTATAAATAGTAACCGTACTCACAACCAAGAAGCCTCAAAGCTATATCGATATAATTTATATATTATATGTACATCTCTTATATTAAATATTATATATATAAGATTGGTTGTGTAATTCTAATAATAGGTAGTGCACAACACGATGTGATTCATCTAAAAAAAGACAATCGACAATTGAATGTCCATGCACTTATCCTTCTTGTTATTGTTTTTTCCAATGATTGCACTGAATTACACATAAGAAATAATTATAATTAACATCAACTCTTATATTCAAATAATTTAAAAGAAAAGCTTGTTAGGAACATCTATTTTCAAAATGGCAGCCATCTCTCAACTAAGCAACAGATACGGTGCATACATATATATTTCAAGAACACAGTAAGAAACTGGAGGACGGTCAGATAGATAGTACGAAGACCCCCAGCGGACTTGTACGAAGAGATTGATGTCAGTGGACGAGGCGAAACAGGTATGTAGAGACCGTAGCTCTCAACGCTCCGTTCGCTTTTCGGGATAAGGCGAGAAGCTAAAAATAAGAAATTAAGTATGAGCTATGAGTTGTAAAAAATCACGCTATAGGGGTAGGCTCGGCCATGTCCTTCCATTGTAATCTCAAAACCAATTTCAAGTTTTCCAATAGCCATAATTCTAAGAAATGAGTTCGTGCGAGAACATTCTCTACAGTGTTTATGGTTTGAGCTCTATTATAGATTTTTTATCTGTTTGGGATCAACACGAGGCCGTCGTGGTGCAGTGGAACAGCGTCAGACTGCAAGCGCATCCGCTGGTTGAGGGTTCGATAACACTCGTGGCAATTAATTATTTTCATTTCCTCGCTCTGGTAAGGAGACAAAATGCAGCGCAGAGTTCCGCGACTTACCACGCTGAGTGTTATCATACGCCGTGAAGCTGAAAAACTAAGTTATAATTATTCTTTTACGATACACAATATATTTATTCGGTACTAACATCGCTTTGGTTGGCCCATTTTGATGAATGAAGCGTCAACCCATTTATTTACACTCAGATAGCAGATGCTACTGCTGGTACTGCTGCTGCTCTCTGCTGCGCCCGGGTCGATGTCGACTTGGGATCTGTCGCCTTACTGGACGTAAACAAATGTGCAATGACGGTTTTATCACTAAAAGCAATTTCTTACAGACGACCAAAAGAAAAACGAAACAATTTAATTTATAAAAGAATGCAGAAAGGTGCAAAAGTACTGACAAATATATATTTCTTATAAAAATAAGAAATTAAAAAGTGGAATATGATTTATATAAATCACAAAAACTAAAACAAACCATTAAAAACCATCCATAATTATGTGAACAAATAATTGCTTGAGGGTTTTTTTTATCAAATATATATTTTTTAAATGTTTGTTACTAATGTCTGATAGTTTTAAGTGTTCATTGACAAGAAATTATTAAATCTATATTTCATTTGCTTTTTTTACCAACTTTAGCATATATCAGGGTAGGCAGAAGCAACTTAGTGTTAAGACACTCCGTTCCCCATTTTCTGCCGATTTTTTGATGCATTGGGTATTGAGTGGTAGAACTCAACGCCGCCTTTGCCTTGGTAACAGAGCGAAGAAATAAAAATATTTATAAATAATAATTCATACTATGATGACATCAAAGAGCAAGCACCGAGGAGGAAGGAGCCGTCGAATAAACAACGCGAGAGACGTCGGAGTGGCCGTCGGAGTGGCAAATCAAAACAATTAAGAAATTCCATTATGTTTTAATGAGATGTTTACACCAAACTTCCGGAGCGCAGCGACTGGCCGCTGTAAATACACCTGAAATCATTAATTAGTGTTTAATATGTTTTTAGAAAACGTATTGAAATTCAATCTAGCGGGATTTGAACTTGTGCCACGTGGAAACCGTCTAAGCACTCAGCCACACCACTGAGCGTACATACTCCTCACTCTACACTGAACTTCTCATTTATATTATTAGCTCCTACTATGTGGGGGAGGTTATTATCAGCTACGCTACGGTAATTGCTGAGAATAAAGATTTGGCAAGAAAGATCGCTATTTATTTAAAAAAAATAGAAAAAGTATTTTACTGAAGTATTTTGTTCTTTAATTTTTTGTATGTTATAAAAAATATTTCACCATCCTTATATAGACAAAGTCTTATATTTAAAAATGTTGTTAACATTTGTTCATCCCGGGTATCCAACCGGATGAGCTCCGTCAGCAACATTAACCAGACCAACATTGACCAGAGCGAGGAGTGGGGATCGTCCTCCGAAGCACTACTCTTGCGTTGCGTTTCTGAGTGAGTGAATAATGAAGAACAAAGTGACTTATCTTAAGAAGGGTTCGAGGTGGCCATTATCTAAAAGAAAATCTTCCTAAATCTCACATAGTGTTACACACTATGTGGTATGGGTACGGGGACTAGGGAACCTAACCTAGTTAAAACAGTCCATTCCTCACTTTTCCTCCAGTTTTCCTAATAGATTTGACATTGAGTGCCGGAACTTAACACCGCAAAAACAAATCCTTGCCCCGAAATAAGCAAAAGACCGTCGTGTTAACACTCAGTCGTGTCAGCCTCAATCATCTAATGTGCGATATCAGTATATCATTAGCTTCACCATATTAATGTTTAAAAGTGAAAAGTTTGTTGTAAGAGTGTGTGCTGTCTCCGCCGGTGCCAAGAAACCTAAGATTGATGGCAGAGTGCTTTACTTGAACAAAAACAAATATGTATACTTTATTTCTTCATCATTCACAATTTTGACGAGACTTTTAGTTTCCGTACATTTAAACTCTTATTATTTCCTTTAGAAAAAGTTTATTTTGTTCTTCCGATTTATAACAATATATTATTTGAGCACGACATACTTGGTTACATCTTTAAGTAGCTAGTCTCTTGTTTATGATTTCTTTCGTTGAGGTATTCGTTGTTATATAGATCGTAGGTCAATGTATTAAGTAAATAATTGAGTAGTTAAAGCGGGTGAAGCCGCGAGCGGGTCGCTAGTTGACTTATATAATAACGTTTAGTGTACATAGTATACATTCCGTAATGAAACAGACACTTATGCCATTTTTCTTGTGTCACGTCTCTCATGAGAGCAACTCTCGATTTGAGCTTGACGTTTGATTAAATAAATTATATGAAGTTTTTAAAAGCTTTTTACAGTAAATTAGTTCTGTTTCCGGCTGTTCAGAGAGACGGTGGAATCCATCAGGAGTCTAAACCGAAGGTTAGTCTAATGACTCCTCAAAGTGTCTCCCCGAGCAGGCTCGAGCTCACATCCACTTCATGTAACATCAGACATTTTACAATGAGGCCATGACGACGCCTACGAACATGATATATTTTTCAGAAATTTCTTTACAAATTATTATTTTAGCTTTAAAATTTCGTTCGCGTTTAATAGTTGAAAGTATTCTCGTAGCGTAGGGGTCGACTTAGAGAGGAGCCAACGGGAGCTGAAATATTAAGTATTCTCTTTTGTCCTCCCGTGACATTGCCTTAGACCCGTGTTTATTTGAAGCGTCCACTTAATTAATTCTAGTGAAAGTAAATTTTGTAAGCACAATTCTTGCATGTAGTTATATTTAAATTTAAAAAATCAGCTTCACCTAACCTAGTGTTGAGTGGCAGAACTCAACGTCACAACTTAAGGCTTTGACACCAAAGGGAAGAAAATGGAATAATAAGGGTAAATAAATATTTGACTTCCTCGACTTCTTGTTGTTAAGCTAGTCTTGAGGGTTCCAGACTAGCCTAACTATATGAAACAATTAAATTAACACTGAGTTTCAATTCTCAAAAGTAAATTAATTAAATTCAAAAGAAAAGCTTTATTTTATACAAAATATTAATTTCAACAACATTGTCGTTACAATATTTTGATTAATAGCTTATAAAATAAATTTACGAGAGACGGTCGTTTATTTCCATGAATCTTGGAAATAAACGGTAGGATTATTGAAACAATTTATATTTTATATGAAATATAAATATTTCTTTAAAAGCTTAATTCTAAAATATTTGAATAATATATAAATATTTAGTAATAGCACAGCGTTTGACTACAAGCGTGCCGGTTGTCAGTTCCATTCCCACTCAGAGGAATAAATTGCTTTCATTTCCTCGCACTGGTGCACTGGAGCAATACGCAATGTTTTAGAAATTGGGTGAAATGTGTGAACTGTTTATTATTATACCTAATTTACATTTTATAGTTTCTGAAAATATTAAAATTTATTATAAAAAACCTATGACTTATGGCTTTCAATAAGTTTTTTTATGTGCTCAATTTTGTTTTCAACAGAACATTTAATAATGGTTATATATATTGTACCTATATCACTAAAATAATTTCTTTTGTATTTTCCTTATATTACCTACCTTTCAGAAAACCACGTAACTGCATATGATATTGAACTTTGAAAGTAAAAACTAAACCTCTCATCAAAACTTCCGAATAAGCTCGCAAAGTAATTTAGAGTGATCGATCCCCGCTCCCGAGGGGAGTGGGAGGGGGCCTCCTCCTCCATCCTCCTCCACCCGTCTATTTGCGTAACAATACGATGTTACCAACATATTGGTTTCGGAGGCCGAGAGCTGGAACAGAGCCACTAGTCAATGCTTATTGAGAGCATCTTACAGCTACTGTACAATAGTACACGGACTCGTACACGGGCACCTTTAATTGTTGTAATTAAAGGTGCCCGTGTGATTGTAAATGTAATAAAATGTAATTGTTTTAAAATTAAGAATAATAATTTTAGTACATTCATTAACCCGAGTGACCGTCGCGCTACAATCCCTATGTAATCGCGCGGGCGAGAGTTCACACAGATATGCAATTAAAATACACTTTGGAACTTTTTTTATAACCGCGAAAGTGAACTTTTGACTAATTACAGCTGTTTATTGACAAAGTTTTCATGTTGTTAATTTATATGTATGATAAAAATTTAATATTATAGTTTTATACAAAATACAGCTTCATAATGAACCCCTCCTAGCAGTGTGGGCAGAGGGAACACAGTTTTGAAGCACTCCGTTCTCCGCTTTCTGCCAAAACTCGAGACATTGTGTGTTTCTCTCGCCAAAACGGGGATATAAGTAGTAATTTATTGAGAAGGGATTAGAACTTACAAGCACCACGTTTACAGACAGACGCTCTCACTGTACTACGACGGCTAATATTTTAGGCATTTGGATTTTATATAAATCTCTAAAAATTATATTTTTAAATTTAAAGAGATGAAATGCAGCACTGAATTTACACTTATTTATTATAACTTCAAAAAAAATACATATTTTAGCTTCACTTCGCATCCCGTATATAACAGAGTAGATGAAGGGCCTACTTTTATTAAAACACTCTATTCCCGAAGCAACACTACGCTGCGCTTTGTCATGCTGCCAGGGAGACATGATGAACATCATTCAACTCCCCAGTGGGTCAGGAGCCCACCACCGCACCGTCACGCTTAGAGACAGATGGGTCGCTGCGCCAGGGCGGCTTCTGAATCTAAATAAGCGCCACATACATGGAACCTGTTCTGCGTTGTAATAAAATTATATAAAAAATTTCTTTAGCGTAGTAAAAATAATATTTTTAATAGTCTTATTTGTTCCATGCCCCAATTGTAGTGTCGGCAGGAAAACTAATTGAATGTAACAAAAACCATGAGCAAAGCTCGTAATTTATGAACAATTTGTCACCCCTTGTTTACTTTATGTGGTGCGCATTTAAACTTTACGTTTCTACTCCTTGACTAATCCAGCGTATACAAATATATATTTTTAGTTACACGATGTATCCCGCATACAGCAGAGTAAGTAGAGGGAACTTAGTTCTACGTCACAACGTTTCCTATTTTTACGACTTAATATTGAATTATATTTATGAACGGAGTCCCTTATCACTAGGTTCTCCCTGCCCTGCCTATGAATGACACAGCCCGGGGGTACTTGATTTAAATACTCTGTCAACATGTGTGTTAGATGTCTTAAAAAGTTACATGTAAAAGAGAAAAAAGATAGATAGATTGATAAAAATCTTTATTGCACACTTAAAAAGACATAATACAATAAATGCTTAAAACCAAATGCATAAAGGCGGCATTATCACTACAAGTGATCTCTTCCATCCAACCAAATAACCAAAAGGTGGTAAAACATTTGGTATTTTTTTAAATGCTATAGTAATGCTACTAATTTATACATTTATTATTTTCTATAGTAAAAAAAGAAAGTTAGAAAAATTTACAATATAAACCAAAAATTAATAATAAGGACCTTACGTTTCTGTGTGACTGACAGAGAATACTCACAGAAAACCAGTGGATTCAGAAAGTTGGAAGTGATGTCAACTTCCCAGGTAAGTGAGAAGTGACAAAATATTATCAAATAAGATAAGTATAAATCTGTTAACAACCCCCCGGGGTCCCCCCGGCGCGACCTCGGCGCTCACGTATTAGTATTTTCCACACGATCGACTAACAATTTGCCAAACTCATTGCGTAAAATAAATCTTCCGCAAGGTGTTCCCGTACTTTTATAAATGGCTACATTTTTCTCCACCTTCGCTTTGCTCGTTGGGTTTTCTTTTACTTTGTACAAGTACTGTTGTTGTTTATGTTGTGTTAATTGCCAGCTTATTGATTCCCGCGCGTGTCTTTCACTTTCTCAAACTGAAACAAAGTGTGTGCAAGTGCAAGTGTGTCAACGTCTACCGCGCCGGCGCCGGCGGACGTACCCGTTCCCGATGACCTACGATCATGAACTTGCTACGAATACTTCGGTGTGCCAAGTCGACTCGCATTTGACTGTTTTTTTCGTAATTATATAGTTACTGAATTAAAATACTTTTCATTTAAAATTTTCCGTGTTTTTCTAGTGGAAGACGAAACTCCTATATTTATTAAGGCGTAGTGGCGCGGCGGCACAAGGATGTGACTGCAACGCGACGGTGGTAGGTTCGATCCTCACTCGAGGAAGTGAAATATTTATTTACGTTTATATTTCCATTTCTTCGCGCTGGTGTCGAGGCAAAGCGCGGCGTTGAGTTCTGCCACTCAACGTGCAATGCCTCCAGAATAAAACACAGTGAATTTCGTCACGTAGAAACTGAATACCTTTTTATAAATATAAGAAAAATAACGATCCTCATTTACTCGAAGCGTCATTTTTCTTAAATTTGAATATGTCGTGTTCCCAATGTCTGCAATGTCAGTTGTAATGTAAATTATTAAATTGTTATAAAAATAATAATTAAACTAACAAATCACCTGGAGTAAAAGCTTTTAATGTTGTTTTCTGTATTTATTGCAGGTGAGGCTATTTTTGTAACTTGTAAATGTATCTTGTATCTTGAAAATATAAATAAAATTTTAAATAAACTGTATTTATTGTAGAAACTCGACTTGAGTTTTTATTTTAAAGAGTAGAATAATTAATAATATTATATAAATACTCTTCCTTTCTCTTTGGTAAAAGAGATGCGTTGTTTCCAGTCTGTGTAATGTAATGTACTATGTACCTAAGGAAGTACACCCTACCGACTTAAGTACTCCGACACCTTAAGGTCGCCTGGCAGAAGCCGCCTGCTCTACAATGAAGTATATTATTATTATATTATTTTGCATAGTTTTACGGTGCATTAGGAAATTCTGAAACCTAGTGTTAAGAAAATTCGTTTAGGAAATGAAAATAATTCTTTCCCCAAGAGGGAATCGGATCTACAACTGTCACGTTTGCCGGGAGACGCAGTCATCCAGTGAGACCAGGCCAGCACGACTCAAACCTCAGACTTCTGGAACTTTTACAAGTAATTTTAGCAAAGAGCCTAAAGCAACATATTATAAGACGATTTTCTAAAACACAGAAATTTAGATTGTCCTCATAGCGGCATACTTCGCGATGACGTCACACGGTTAGCGAATGTCATCAATAGTTGCTTTCATCTTGTGAAAGCTTATGGAGGCTGTGAGGGACGCGGCGGGACGCGGCGGGGCGGTAACTTGATTTACCTCAATATATTGGGAAATTACTTGGGAATATTTACTTTTACTTTGCTTTCCTTCGTAGCAGTTGTTTAACGTATTTCAAGTGAATACATGTTGTTTTTCTTCAGTACTTGGCTGTTATATTTAAGGTAATATTTAGTGTTAATGGTAAAAATTTTAAGGCTCTCCGCAAATATTCATTTAAGTGCTATCTATTATTTTTTTATATTTACCTTAACGATGTATTCCGCGTACAGCACGCAGTCAGGTTTGTAGTCATAGGCTCTATGACTACAGGCGCATCTTTGCGCATTCGGTGGTAATAAACGAAGTCGTTTAAATTCTAATTGGCCACAACGAGTTACACTTAGAATGTACACTTCAAAACCAATATTATAAAGCAGAAGATTATGTTTGGTTAAACGCGGTAATCTGTGGAACAGCATTTGAAAGTAGTTAACTCGGGAATTGCTGTTTACGAGACAAGTTAAAAAGGTAACATTTTCAAGAACTATCTCAAAAGTATGGAAATAATGAATGTTCACGAACGAGCAGTGGGAGAAGGCACATAAACATTGTTGATTGTAAACGTTGCAAGAACGATATGGAATCTTATAATTTTATAATCAATTGAAATGCAATTTGGACAGAATCATTACAAATATTTGCGAATCGAAGTGCTCGTATCGTAATCGCACGAAAACTATCGTGACCGGACAACCGTTCTGACATATGCGTAACTCAACACTGCGATCGTGTTACGGAAGTACACTAAGAATATTCGATTCGATTCGATTCGATTCGATTTAAACGATTTATTTCAGTTTGAAATAAATCGTTTCCTTAAAATGTAATACGGTTTGATATAATTTGTAAAACAAATAATTATAATAAACCATGCATGGCAATGCACATGAATAACATAGCTAATTATGAATAATGTAAATAATTAGAGATTTGGTGTGAAGTGAAGTGGAGGTTGAATGAAGGACACAAAACGTCTCTTGGAAATTTCGGGAGGCGCTCCTACCAAATACTTTACATTCGTCAATATACTAATACTATCACTATTACGTCAATATACTATACGTCAATATACTAATATTCGTACATATTTTTTTTAGCTTACTTTTAAGACATTCGTTGTATACATCTCGCCGAGTCGAATCAGCGCTCGACGCAGTGACGCTCACGCATGTATACATACATACCGCAAGCCAAAAGAGTCACAGGGGAAAATAATCAGGCTCTATTTACCTGTCTCAGGGCAATAAATGCAGATATTTATATATCATATGAAGTTAGTTAATCTGTTAAATATCAATATTTGTCTACTTCCACACGACACTGGTGCCTCTAAAGTCAGTGACAGAGTGTAGAGGAGTACCTAAACGTTTTCCAAAAGTTGAATTCCATTAGCTAACTCAATACAGCGGAGTACGGAAAAGCAATTTACCGCGGCCGCCTCACGCGTACGAGGCACGTCACTCGTCCACGCGAGTGTTAAATTAAACGTTGAAATGTTGGTAGGTATTTGATTTTTTTCTTAATTTCAAGAACAAATTTTAATATTATTTTACCTTCCCGAATACAGATTCGGGGTACAAAAGGGTAAACAGAGAGAGCCTGGTGATAAGTAAGCTCTCTGTTTCCGAGCGCCTTATTTTCGAGACTCGCGTGTTGAGACGAAGCTCAAAGCCCCGCTTTGTGTTGTTACCGAGGCGAGAAAATGAAAATAATTCATTTGTAAATTTTTTGAAAATAATTGAATGACAAGTCTTCAGGCCTCATTATAAGCCTAGGGATTAATTTTCAGTTCGGTTGCTCGGGTACATACATATGTTTTAGTACTAAATAAAACCTTAATGTCACGCTAAACATGTATTACAGTGGTGTATACTTGTATACTAATGTTATAAAGCCGAAAAGTTTGTTTGACTGAACGGCGCAATTATGACTGAATCTTGCCGTTTTCCGGAATATTTCGTAACATTTACGTCGTTGATAATGTTTTGTGATGATTAAAAGCTTATTTTGAAAAGAAAAATATTTATAATACAATAGTTCTTTACAATTTCCAAAAAGTTAGATAACTGCGAAACTTAAAATGATGAACCTTAGAAATTTTATGAATGAAAAAATGGAGAAGCACCAAAAGTGTGCTTCTAAAGGCAAGGTTGCCTTGCGTGAAAATTCAGAGAAAAGAAGAGATGAATGCTTAACGAATAACTTCCGGAAAAATACGAAGCTTGTCTGTGAATGTTGTTGTTAATCTGTAAAATAAAAAGGGTGGTTGCGGAGAGCGGAGACATAAAAACTGACCAGCCGTGCTTTTTATAGCAATGTAGTGACGCCTCAGCCTCAATTCACAGCGAAAAGCTGTGTCTTGATGGAGCAGAGAGAAGAGAGAGAGAAAGAAGTTGAGTGCTATACGGAGTCTGAAATGTAGATGCAGTTACTGCCGAGACTGAACTGTCTTGGACGCGTCTTGGACGTTTTCTGAACTTTGTGCAATTGATGCTGGAAATCAGGTGAGATTAATTAGCTGGAGTAATGTAATGTATCATATAGCTTTCCTCGATAACTTAATTATACGACACAATAAGATTTTCTATTACTACGAGTACCACACAAGCCATTCACATTGTATTTCTATATATATATATACTACGAGTATGTTTACATCCATACAAGCGTGCTGGGACGAGTCAGAGCTATTTCCAGCAGGTGGTCGCAGGCGTACGAGCTCCCGTTAAAATACTAAATCAGTCATGTTTCTAATTTCAGTGTTCTACACATTTGTAAGTAGTAGTAGGTATTTTTAACGAAGCTCGTTTTACGGCTCTGTGGAAGCTAGTTACCAGCCAGAAGAGTGAAGGCAAATGTTATATCTTTTCTCTATAGGAATATTATAAAGTAAGTGTGTCTGAGCAGGCTAATCTCATAAAATACTGATTCAAATTGACAAATTATTTTTGTCTTGCATGAATGAGTCCAATATGGAGCTCGACGCTCATACTCGTATCGAAGATTTGTTCTGTGACGTCGTGAAATATGGTAACGACACTTTGTTATCGTAAGCAAACCGGTACGGAACACCTGTCCAGTGAACCTAACCTAACGTTCACCACGACAATAAGACACTAGTAGTAGTAAGACACTCCGTTCCCCGGTGCACGACGGCGTCGATTTTTCGAGACATTGCATATTGACTGGCAGAACTCAACGCTGCTCTTTGTCTTATTACCAGAGCAAGGAAATTAATATAACCCATTCCCTCGAGCGGAGATAGCACTCACGACTGTTGCCATAACTGTGAGAGAGTCCTCACAGTTACTGGGCTACGGCGGCCATATCAATTAATTAATAATACTTACAAACACTGAGACGGCTGTGAGCGTCGCGCTTTAATTTTTCTTAAAGTAATTATTACACAAAGTTGGAGGTCGTTGTTAAAACTTTTAATGGCAATTCTGAAAGTTGGCGGTCATTAAAATGTTGTTCTTGTGTCTCTCTTATACGGATTTATTTGATTTATATTGTTTACGTATGCTGTGCATAGGGGCGGAGGTTCGTCCTGCTCTTGTTGTTCATTATGACCGTTCTCGGAGAGGATAAAAATTCTAATACTAAGAGGTAATAATTTCTTATTCCCATTTTGTTTCTCAATGTGGAAAGTGGGGAACGAAAGTATCTTATTATTAGGTTCCCTCTGCCTGTTCTGCTCGTGCGGGATACAACGTTTTTCCCTAGCGTTTCCATAGCAAAGTATGCAGAGGACACCTATGACATTCTCTTTTCGACTATTCAGTCATGTTTTTCATTTTTAGTTTATTGTATCTTTGTAGTTTATCAAACCACTAGTTGGTCAACAAGACAAGTTGACAAGCGACAGTGGGTCGTGGGCAGTGCGCTCGGGCGAATGGGGCCGATACATTATGTGACATTCGATCACTTTTGTTCGCTTAATGGAAGCTATTGTTGTAATATTATTTTAGTATCATGGGAAACAATAAAAAGTATATATGCATAGAGATATCCATTCGGCGCACCTCTTATACGATAAACTATAAGAAAAACTACGCTTTATCCCGCATCTTTGGGGAACGGAGTTTCTTAACAACAGATTTGCTCTGCCTACCTGCCTACCCTGCCTGCCCTGCCTTCCCTGCTATATGTGGAGATAGCGTATAAAAAGAAAGAGAAGGAAACAACATTTTACCTAAACCTTTATTCTAGTTTGTAAACTGTTAGTTCTGCCCATTACTGCTACTGCTGGAGCCTGGACACAGGCTTCTCTAATGGTGCGCCGCTGAGCTCGAGCTAATAATACCTAATGATTTTGTAATCGTCTAAAGTGAATAGTGTATTTGTTTAAGACAGTATCAGTAACGGTCACTTACAGGTGGCTGGCGCTGTAACGTGATCACTGTCACTTTGTTATTTCAGGCACTTCAATTAGGGATTGATATTTACTTCTTCGGTGTAGATTACATTTATTTATTCGATACAAAGTAGGAACAAATTATTTTAGTCAGAAATATATGGTAATTACATTTCGAGCAATGATGCCTGGGTGCGATGATTTTGGACTCGACTTTCTCACAACGAGTATATTTAAATTAAGTATCTCAAATTTCGAAAACGTTCGAGTTTTGCCATTTAATATGTAAGGTTGCTAGAAAAGACAGTAATTAAATACATATTAGATATGACAATAATAGCACGATAGTTTCGCCATTTACCAATATGATTTTTGTCTAAACAAAAACTATAAAAACGCACTTGGGGTTAACCTTCTCGTCTCACACAGCCAAGTAATAAAATAACATAACCCGTTTAAGTGTTCATACGATTAAGGCTTATCCTGTACCGATCACGTCGTAAAGCAGAGGCAGTAAGAACACTGAAGCTCTTCCACATAGCTGCGATACAGTCTACGTACCATAAAGTATTTTATTTGAATTAAAATTCATGAGAGCTTTTTGAGCATCAAACATACTATTGCAATATTAAAAAACCGCCAGTAAAAATCCTTTCATGAGAAAGTTATTAAATTTTATGCGAGAGATTAAAATCTTTCTGTAATAAAGTGTATATCGGCACCCGTGTGGTTATTATAATGTTAGTATCATATTTCTACATTTTGAAAAAAATTGCCTCTTTACGTTTGGAGAGCAGAGTGATCTTGCTCTAGTGCAGAGGTCTCAAGTAACTAGTACGTTGGGGGTCCCTCGTATTTTAAGGCTTACAGTAAGACTTACACTCAAAAATAACGATAAATATATATATGATAAATTTAAACAAGTCTATTTTTAAGGCTTTTTTTAATTTATTTTGAAGTCTTATTATACACTTAGAAAAAAAACATTATTTTTAGAAAATGTATTTAAATATTATGCGGGCGCGGCATATTTATCGTAGAGCCGACGACGCCGACGATCTAAAGAGGTTGGCGGGAAACGGGTGGGTCCAAAGAGCTGAGGATCGAGTGTGGTGACGGGAATTGGGGAAGGCCTATGTCCAGCAGTAGACAATCGATGGCTGTCGATGATGATGATGATGATGAATTAAGTAATTCAGACAGGCGCGGCGGGCGTCGCGGTGTCTCTCAAAAGCCGTCCAAGCCATATGGAAAACCGCATTTAAATTGATTGAGCCGATTGAGTCGAATTAGATCGAGTTGTGTTGAGATCTATTGTATTGATAAATGTCTCCATAAATAGATTTTCTGTAACACATTTGTTTCATGTCCAGACAGTGATGAGTCACATTTTAAGTAGAATTACATTCTATTGATTAAAGTACGTACAGTGTAACAGTGTACACACAGTGCTCGTAGATTGAACGTCAAGCCGCGAGCAATTAGGAGTAGGAGATTGCGGTCGGAGCTGCGACGAGCTGGTCTGCGGAGCGTGCTCTTATGTTATACCAACCTATTATTTATTATTAATCATATAACAAATAAGAAAGTTAATAATAATAATACCTTGCAAGTTTACTTCATTATGAACATTTTAAAACGCTTTTATTAAGTGGAACGGTCATCATGTAATATTACTATAATAAAGCGGGAGAGTTTGTTTGTTTGTTATCAAGTCTGGCGGCCGCGGCAAGTAACGCCGGGAAGTGGGTGAGTAGTGAGGCCTATTGTTGGATCCACTGTCTATGTGAACTTCCAAAAAGTTTATGGCTTATTACCGCATTATCGAACTTTTAGAGGCATGTCTCAATGCTACAAGCGGGCGACATACTTAAATGTACTGCGTGTTTATGTATATTTGTTGAAATTATGAGCCGGTTTTATTTAAAGTATTATTCTGAGCTTAAGCATACATTTTCTAACAAACATACCAGAAAGAGCTCTCTTTACAAAATCATAAAGTTAAAATATTATGCGGTATTCAAAGAGAGAACGCCAACGAAGTTATGAGGGTCCATGACTCCTGAGGGATGGAAATATGCGAGGAAAAGTATATGTTATAAATGTGTGACGTCCACGTATGAGATATTTGTGATGTTTATTGTACCGTCTACAGATATATAGCAGGGTAGATAGAGGGAACGTAGTGCTAACACACTTCG
Source organism: Heliconius nattereri (assembly GCA_013403645.1). Lineage (NCBI taxonomy): Eukaryota > Metazoa > Arthropoda > Insecta > Lepidoptera > Nymphalidae > Heliconius > Heliconius nattereri. Next base: position 6,566,948 of record JAAIXI010000247.1, on the reverse strand, counting down.
TTCCCCACTTTTCCGTATGCTTCCGGTTATTTTCGGCACATTGAGGAAATGAAAATATTAAATCTATTCCTCCAAGCGGGAATGAAACTCACAACTTTCACCTTTACAGTCACACGCCGTGCCACTGCGCTATTCGGCCTTCAAAAATGTTTAATATAAAAATATATGAAATTAAGATTATTTGAACTTCTTTCAGGATATCCATTAAGCAATTAAATTGTAAATATTCCATAGTGAGATGTTCATTTAATAATTCAATAGTACTTGCAAAAGTGTATTCGGATGAAGAATATTTTACAATCAGACACGGCCTATATATATATATATGTATATTGCGAAATCTAGTTTCTTAGCAAACCGATATTCGCCTCATAATATTTTAGTCACAAATACGTAAAAGCGGCGTTCAGTCGTCGCTTCTAAACTATTTTCCTGAAACGCAAAAATGTAGTTATCCTCAACAAACAACGAGGCCGCTCTGCTTCCGGAATATTGAACGACCAATTACGGGGATGTTCTCAGTTTATGAAAATATTTGTCTTTGCTCCTTTTCCTGCTCATTCATAACTAAAACAGTCTTTAAGTTTATATGTAAATTAAATAAATGAAATATATGTTAAGGAAACAGAGAATATCCAAGTAGTAAATGAAACCTAAGCCGACTTCACACCTATGACTCGACTTCGCGAATCAGGCGTTCGCAAAAAACGCAGTTAAAACGAAAAAGATTTGCTACAAATTAAAAAATTGATTTTTCATGAACTCTTTCGTTTTAATTGCATTAGTATTTGATAGAGTGGTTAAAACTGTATTTTAATTTAAAGTGGAGAAGACAAGACCGCTGTGAATGTAGAAACACGGCTTCTACCAGATTGTCGTGCAGCGCCCGCCGACACCTCGCCGTCTCGCCGCCTCGCCGCCTCGCGGCCTTGCGACCCGCGAGGAAGTATTTAAATGTTCAAGTGGAAATAAGCTTCGGGAAATCAGAATTCCATTAAAAGATTATAAGCGATTTAAAATGTATTCATGAAAATTGGACGTTAATTATTTCCTTTGGGGAATGAAATTAGGGTTGGAATTTGGTTAATTATAAAAAATATAATAATAATAATCATTATTTCGTTTTCAGAGCTTCACGCTTGACCCCGCATATATAGCAGAGCAGGCAGACGGTACTCTCGAGTAAGAATGGAACCTACAACCGTTGCCTACACAGCCAGAGCCGTGTCATTGTGCGGCGTTCATGATACCTATTATACTTACTTTATCTTTGTAAGTTCATAATAATTCGCCATTATAGTTTTGAGTTTAATAGATCCTTCAATAATTATAATATGTAAAGCTGCACAGTTGCACCTCCGCACACCCACCGCGCCCCGCGCGCCGCGCCCATCGGGGTCTAAGGAACTAATTAAACTGTTGTAAACTTCATTTTAATATAAAACTTGCAAGCTCTAGCATTATTTATAATATTAACTTATAATATTTAAATAATTGGCGTGTTATTGAAAGTGAACAATTGATACATTGTAAGCGGCGTGGGTCATGACGCCCGCGCCGGCTGGTACAAGTGTGGTCCCTTGCTTCAGGCACTCAGTAAACCTGAATTGGAACCGACAACACGCAACACGCAAGCTGACAAGTGCTTCACGATTAGATTAAAGTGGTTTTTCCTTTTTTAGAAAACGTATAATACTTTGATCGTAGCGGAACCCACTCCGCTTGGAAATCGTCCAAGCGCTCTGACCATTAAACCATACCTTCGTTAATTCCGCAGAGAGTCGGGGACGGAGTGTTTCAAGACTTGGTTCCCTCTGCCTTCCCTGTTATATGTGGCATAATACTTGAAACTAAGAAAATGATGTATCTATATCAATAGAGGAGTCCAGAAATCTCTCCCCCGTCCGCCGCCACATGTTCCTTCTCACAGAGCTCATACAAACCTCCGCCGGTCGTATATCACAGGCTTAATTGACTGTAAAAGCTGTCAAATATTTATTTTATACAAATAAAAGGACTTGTCCTCACTGACTGAGGTAAGACGCACGCACAGACGTAACCGCTGTGCGTAGAAACGTGAAATTTGGCCAGATGTCTAATTTCGTTATTTGGACATCTACTAAGAAGGGATTTAGAAAACTTTTAACCCTAAAGGGGTGAGATAGGGGTTGAAAGTTTGTATGAAAAAAAAATTAAATCGGCACCGATTCTTATAAAACTGGAAATTTAGATTTTTAAAAGTATTTAATTAAATAAGTGTTTCATAGTTTTTTAGAATTCTCCCGCTAAGGGTGCAAATAAGGGGTTGAAAGTTTGTATAGATTTTTTTTAATCGGCACCAATTTTTATAAAATTTGAAATTCAGACTCTTAAAAGTATTTAATTGAACACAACCCTAAGGGTGCAAACAAGGGATTGAAAGTTTGTATGGAAAAAATCTTAAATCGCCACAGATTTTTATAAAATTTGAAATTTAGACTCTGAAACACATGCGCGTTTGCTAGTTTTATATAAAAGTCTCAAGTACCATCTGTGTACTCTTTTTTGCTAAAGATACAAAAAAATAAAAAATAACAAAACAAGAATCACAATACAACAGTTCAAAACACTAATTCAATTAAAATTTTACTCAACTACAAAAGCAATCAATTACGTTATATTAAGTTTCCAATATTTCAATAAACATACGAGTATTGAATAGAAACGTTAAAAATATTTCAATTTCCAACTGGCACTAACTAACTATATTGGCTGTATACTTGATTAATGCTCCTCTATTGAGGGCTGATATCCTTTGCAACCAATTGACAACCCTTCAACTCTTAATATATGACTGAGGCTGTGGCGCGTCGCGGGATAGGCAGAAGGGAACCAAGTGTTACATAATGCCGGTGAAACGCAGCGAGGCTCTTTGTTTTGTTACCAGAGCGAGGAAATGAATGGTTCATTCCTCGAGTGGAAATTGAACCTACAACTATCGTCGATTCCTTCAAATCAAATTGAAACATATGTACACTCCTCCTCCGCCTCCTGGCATTAATCCCGGCTATTGCCAGGATCTGCCTTCCTACTCAACCTACTCCAGTTTGCGGGTTTTGCGTCCTCGGTGGTTAGACCATTGGCTCTCATGTCCTGCATTACGACATCCAACCAGCGCTTCTTTGGGCGTCCGGGAGGTTTCACCCCAAGAACTGATATAGCAAGTAACTTGCATCCGACATAGTTCTTAGGCCGGCGCGTAATGTGGCTAAACCATCTTAAGGGACGCTCTTGGAGCTTATCAGCTAAGTCACAGATCCCAAGACTACCTCGAATGAATGTGTTGCGTTTGCGGTCAGACCGCGTTACGCCACACATCCACCTCAGCATCTTCATTTCCGTGACGTGAAGCTCCTGAGTGTGCCGAGATAGTGCCGGCCAACATTCGCTGCCGTATAAAAGAACCGGTCGGATGATGCTCTTGTATATCAGCCCCTTGAGCTTGGGCGGTATTCTGCGGTCGCAGACCACACCAGTGACCTCCCGCCATTTGGCCCAGGCAGCGCTTATCCGCCCTTGGACATCGTGATCGATGCCTCCAGACTCGTGCATAACGGATCCAAGGTACCTGAACTTCTCCGACTTAACGGCTGGCTCAGGACCTATAAGGATGGTGCTCGAGTCCCGGCTCCCGCAGGCCATGTACTCTGTCTTCGACACATTTAGTTTAAGACCGCCGTTCTCAAGCGTACCCTTCCAGAGGTTCACTTTACGCTCCAGCGTCAGTCGGTTCTCGTCAATGAGTGCTATGTCGTCGGCATACATCATCAGTCATGGAGGCTGGTCCTAGATGTGAGCCGAGACAGTATCGAGCACTACATTGAATAGGAACGGACTAAGAGCCGAACCCTGGTGAACCCCCACTGTAATCGGAAAGGGTCTAGTGTCGCCAACAGCAGTCCTAACCATAGAAGCGGTCACTATGTATTTTTAAATTAACTGAAAGTAAAAATCTATCCTTTTATATTTTTTTTATGTTATATTGCAAGAATTTTTACTTTACGTTGAAATGCCATAAAATGTTTGCATTTCACGATGTCGGCTCACAAAGTATGGAAAGTTTACAATTTCGCAAGTAAAATTATGAACTAACGGTTTTTATAATGTTCCGGTGACATATACATACGAGTATATACACCGGGGTGCGCACGATCGACTCCCAATATAATCTGATTACGGAACTCAATTACGCCTCGCTATTTATGATTCACGTTTAAATTGATACTGATTTTAGCTGACGTTTTGTTAAATACCGCCGTGGTGCGGTAGCACCACGTCTGACTGTATTTACGCTGGCTGTGGGTTCGATTTCCAGTCGGAAGAATTTATTATTATCGGTCTCAAAAAGTGGGAAACAGAGTGTTTTAAACTCTTAACACTAGATTCACTCTGCATTATTTACTATATGCGGGATACAGTCTCACGCTAAAACAAAAAAAACAGATGTTACTGAATAAGAAACTTACAAGAACAAAAAACTTATTTCCAAAATAACCAAATTAAGAATAGATTGGTTATCTATCGCAATCTCACTACAAAATTGTTACACTACGCAGTTATTAATACATTTTCCCCTTTTTAAATAAAGTTAAAGCTCTTGCAAGAAATAAATGAGCATAAAAAAGATTCTTCCAAATGGATTAGAATACTTAATTGCTTGGAGTCACTACAGTATTCATGAAGCGTCCCCCTTTTCTTTTCCCCCGGGGAACCCCCGCGATCTGTAATCGATGGGACAATTACTGCACCAGCCTCACGCCACGGTCTCTCACCTAAATGCTTTAATTAGTCCTCCTCTGATCGCTATTCAGAGTGAGTTTCTTTTATTTCTCGAATTTTTTTGTGTCTTTTGGTTGTTTATTGCGACCTTGCGTTGAATAATTTATAGGTCTTATGTTATACCCTAAAGTGTTTCCTACTTTATTGTAATAGTTCTTGTAAAAACAAAATGTATATTTTGTTGTTATTTGCGTATCTAACACAAGCCTACATTTCACGACGTCCCAGGTCGTAATCAGGTACAAGAACCCGACAGGAACTCTTAAATGTAATACTTAAGGGCTTCAACCCACAACTAAGTGCTCTGTAGAAATTGAAACTCATATTAATTAATGAACTAAAGTGATTATTCCGCAACGGTTTCAATTTAATTAAAGGGAATGACAATTAACTTCCAATATACACGAGTCCACTACAAGCTGCCGTCGTATGTCGTATCGCAGCTAAACTATTAAATTCTATAAATCGTGATAAAATAAAAATATCTCAAGTTACAAGAGGAAGAAAACCTCAACAGATATACTACAAAAGATATCAATTGGAATTTTCCCAAGAGATTATCTTATAAAATATTCCATGAATTTATTTTTCATTTTCATTTTCTATGTATGTAGGTCAGGCGTAGGATCGCAGTTAAACTTTATCTATACGTACTAATATTATAATGCCGACGAGTTTGTTTTTTTTGGACGCGCTAATCTCAACAACTACGGGTTCAAATTAAATTATTCTTTAACTGCACTTATAAAGCTAGGCTATAGGTTATATTATTTTACATTGACTTTTATTATTGCGTAAATATGATCATGACTCATTATCATCATCATGGTCTGTGCAATGGTGGGTGCAGCGGCTGTCTGTTGACGCCATGGTTGCAGCTTTGATCTGTGGCAGAGTGCGGCGTTGAGGTTCGCCGCTCGACACGCAATGTCTCGAAAATTGGGAAAATAGGGAATGGAGTGTTTTAACCGCTATATTTTAATACAGCATGCACAATATAACTTTTCCATTAGTATTTTAAAAATCAAATAATAAATATTGTGAAAAAAGCCATAAGTATTCCTAATCGAAGTGTTATCAGACCGCGCACTTCCTGTGAAAAGCAATTTCCTCGAGGCTGTGCTTGAATATTTCAAAATGAAGGATTTCAGCTCTTATCTATAATTGTAAAACTGCTGGCCTATAATCCTAAAGTTGCTACGAAACTCTCGGTGGGCTAGTCTGACTCGGTCTTGACCAGTTTTTTTAAATTATAATCGTATCTTTAGCATTATATTTTTATTGAAGGCGACGAGGCGCAAAAGCACAAGGGAGTGACTGTATCACTATGGTTGTGGGTTCGATGCCGACTCGGGGGAAATAATTATTATTTATTTATTTCTTCGCTCTGGCACCAAGGCAAAATTCCGACGTTGCGTCCTTAACACGCAATGCCTCGAAACATCCGGCGGTGCGTGGTGAACGGAGTGTCTTAACACTAAGTTTCCTCGGTCTAGCTTGCTGTGTGCGAGATACAGCGTGAAGCTGAAAAAAATAATGTCTATATTACAATGATTTTGTCACTTCAATTTCACCTGATCTCATTTAAAAAATTCGCGGGTAGAAGTAGAAAGCAATATAGATTAGCTCCGTGTATATAATTTTATTAAATAAGTAAATAGTGTACTTGTGGCTCTAATTATTGTACGAGCACTAACTATATATCTCAAAAATGTAGTGTAAACGTTATTTCGTTGTTTTAACTATTGACTTTGATAAAAACTATATCATGTGAACTTTGCTGTGGCAGCGGTAATGTCAACAATTATTTCAACTAAAATAACATTAAGCGAAAGGACAGTGAGAAGAAAAAGTGTTAAAAAAGTGATAGTGATCAATATTTTATTATATTTTTAGTGCTGACTGTTGACTTATTTTGTTGTAAATGAAAAGTTTTTTAAAGTATATAGTAATAATTGGACCAGAGTAGTACTGTTTACACTCGACTAGTGGTGACTTAAGGACAAATTGTATAAATCGACCCGAGTTCAAACCTACGTCGAAAAAATAAGACTTATTTCTTTTTCTTATTTTTTAAATTTTTAATTTAAGTTTGGACCAACAATTTTACGTTTTATTTATCATGGGAATTGTTAATTAATGTTCCTATAAAATATAAGCGTTATTTTAAACAGTGACTTGTAATATAACTGACAGTAAAAATGTTAAGTACAGCTGTTGTCCCCGCCTAGAAACGTCTTTAGAGGTGCTCCGATGTAGCGTGTGTAAAAAACTTTTTCATTACTCTTGTCTCAACATTACTAAGACAATTTTTAAAGATCTTACAGAAAACTTTAAAACTACATGGGAATGTCCTGCTTGTAACTGCAAAAATCAATTATAAAATCAACGACTCAGATATTCACCTGTGTACGAGGATCTCTAAATTCAATAGAGATAGCAACAGACCTCGATCCGTTGTCGTAAAATTTGGCTGCCAAAGAGTTCGCGAGTTTTTAGCAGCAACAGTTAATTTTAACAAAAAGTCAACCGTTAAACAAGATAAGCTGAACACTAGCCATTTGGGCATAGGGGGGGAGCAAAGGCCAATATATATTGTTGAACATTTGGCACCAGCTCTCAAAGCACTTCACGCAGCCGCGCGTGTAAAATCCAAAGAAAAGAATTACCGATTCGTCTGGGTCAAGGGAGGTCAAATATTCATGCGTAAATCAGAAAAAACAGAATACATCCATGTAAAAAATACTGCGGCCCTTGCCAATTTACCTTGATAGCTTACCCCAAATACAAATTGTACAACATAAGGCATGCGATGGAATTACTACAACTAAGTTCAACATGTTAACATGTTATTATCAAAATGTTAGGGGGCTACGTTCCTGCACTGAGAAGGTCCGTCTTAAGATTCTTTCTAATAATTATGACATTATAATTTATACTGAGACTTGGCTTCATGGTGGCATTTCTGATAGTGAAATTTTTGATGATCGGTATACTGTATACCGACGTGACCGGGAAACTTCCATAGCACAAAATTCCAAGCAAATGGGTGGGGGAGTCCTTATTGTTGTTTCAAGTTGCTTAATATCCCGCCGACATCAAAAATATGAAAGTGAAATAGAAGACTTGTGGGTTAGCATTGAAATAAAAACAAAAACAACAACCGAGGAACACTTAATATGTGCCGTTTATTTTCCTCCTCCAGTGACACAACTCACGCTGGACTCATTTATTCGTTGTTCAAATAAAGTAATGGTTGATTTAAACAAACACATACTTTTAGCAGGAGATTTTAACTTTGGTGATATTAAATGGTGCGCTTAATTGAATGATATACAACATTTGGTTCCTCAATACATCGGCCACAATTCAATAAGGACTAACTTCTTAGATTTTTTAGCACTTAACGAGCTAAAGCAATTCAATGGGATAGAAAACCCAAAACATAAGATGTTGGATCTTCTGTTAGCAAGATCCAATATAATAAATGTCGACATCTGCTAAAGCGTTTTGCGTAATATAGATCAGTATCATCCACCACTATTAATAAAAATATCTATCCAGCCTACTATAATAATTGACTCTAATCCACAACACAGATATAATTTCTTCAAGGCAGATTATGAGGCAATAATCCAGTCTTTAAATAGAGTACCGTGGTTATCTGAGCTGTCAAACCTCGAAAACATTGATGCCATGGTCACAAAATTTTACAAAATGCTTTATGAAATTATTAATACACACGTCCCTAAAACATGTAAGAAAAAGAGAGACAGAAGACAGAGACAGAAAAAATAAGTTTCCAATATGGNAAGCGTTTTGCGTAATATAGATCAGTATCATCCACCACTATTAATAAAAATATCTATCCAACCTACTATAATAATTGACTCTAATCCACAACACAGATATAATTTCTTCAAGGCAGATTATGAGGCAATCATCCAGTCTTTAAATAGAGTACCGTGGTTATCTGAGCTGTCAAACCTCGAAAACATTGATGCCATGGTCACAAAATTTTACAAAATGCTTTATGAAATTATTAATACACACGTCCCTAAAACATGTAAGAAAAAGAGAGACAGAAGACAGAGACAGAAAAAATAAGTTTCCAATATGGTTCACTCCAAATTTAATCAAATTATTGAAGCAGAAATATAAATGTCATAAAAAATATAAAAAATTTGGGAACCCATTAGATAAAATTGAATTTGAATACCTACGTATAGACTGTGATATACTCATGTTAGAATGCTATAATAAATATATATTAAAAATTGAATCGGAAATTGCTAAACACCCCAGATACTTTTGGACGCATTTGAAAAACCTGAAAAAAGGTAACTCTAAGTTCCCAGCCATCATGTCTCTCGGCGAACTGAAAAAATCTAAAGATAGTGAAATATGCGGTCTCTTTGCCTTACATTTTTCCTCAGTCTACGATAGCTATGCCCAATCTATGCCGATCACCATAAAGGGACCTGATATTGAGGAAGTAGATCATATTATCATTACACGCAAATCAGTCATAAAGAAATTAAGGAGACTCGACGTTAAAAAAAGCTGTGGGCCGGACAACATCCCACCATTTTTTTTTTGGTTAAATGTGCGGATTCTATATCCTTACCACTTACCTTACTTTATAATATGTCCATTAAATCGGGAACGTTTCCGAAGGCGTGGAAAGAAGCAAGAATTGTACCTATATTTAAGAGTGGGAAAAAGGATAGTGTTACGAATTACAGATCAATCTCTATTCTCTCAAGAATGTCGAAAGTTTTTGAGTCCATTATTTACACACACATTTATGAGCATGTCAAGAATCATTTATCCTCCAATCAGCATACTTTTATGACTAAGAGATCAACATGTACTAATCTTGCTTCCTTTGTGAATAACATATGTGAAAAGATCGACAAAAATTTACAAGTGGATGCGATATATACGGATTTTTCTAAAGCCTTCGACAAAGTTGGCCATACTATCCTAGTAGCAAAATTAAGGGCTTATGGAATTACTGGATATTTATTGGAGTGGTGTAAAAGTTATTTAAAATCTCGCCAATCTATTGTTGTTTTGAACGGAGTGACATCAAAGCTATTTACGGCAAGTTCTGGAGTACCTCAAGGATCCAATTTAGGACCCTTATTTTTCAATATATTTATAATTGACATTTGTGATATAATTCAATTTTCTGACTTTTATATATTTGCTGACGATTTAAAATTATGTAGAACAATATGTACAAACTATGACAGCTTGTTACTTCAACAAGACCTAGACAATATTACAGAATGGTGTTTGACAAATAAGATGACCTTAAATACTAACAAATGCAGCCATATTAAATTTACTCGTAAGAGAAATAAAAAGCAGACATCTTATAAAATTGGTACACAGACATTAAATGAAGTTGACCATATTCGTGACTTAGGCATATTTATTGATAGCCAACTAAGATTTATCCATCAAGTTAACAAAATGCTGGATTCTGCTTATCAATCACTTGGATTTGTGCTGAGGTGTTCACGTGAATTTAAAAGAGTGGAGACTATATTACAATTATACTATTGTTACGTTCGCAGCAAACTGGAGTACTGCTGCCCGGTTTGGTCTCCTGTATATAAAGTACATTGTGATAGAATTGAAAACATCCAAAAAACACTAGTACGACACCTTGAATTTCGTACTGGTGGCCCTAAGTCCAATACGTACCGGGAAAGACTACAGCGCTTTAAGCTCCACTCTTTGCAAGAACGAAGAGCACTGTTACAGATGACATTTCTTCATAAGCTTTTTAATAGTAACGTAGATTGTAGCGCTCTCCTTGAACAACTAAATGTCAACGTACCATCAGTGACACCACGATATCAGAGACCCTTATTTGCCACCAAATGTTGCAAAAGCAATTTAGGAAAGAATTCTCCGCTAGCGAGGCTTCAAAGAACATATAATGAGTTGAACAAATTAAGTTGCGACTTAGATATAGCTCACGACACATATACAATTTTCAAAAACAAAATTTATGACGCAGACCAATGCAGACCGGCAGCAATAATTTTCTTTAACTAATTACATTTTTTTGAAATCTATAACATATACAATATTTTAAGACATTCAATTATTTGACATTTTTGTTTGACATTTTTCTAAGACTATTTTACTGTATGACTTCTATATTACTTTAATTTACAGTTACAATTTTTATTCTGTTAATCTATATGTTATTAATACCAATTGTAATTTTATTAGTAGATACATGCTGTGATTGTCTTTAATTGGAAAAGCATTTAGTTTATAATTAGACCTCGATGTAATTTGACCACGTTGTAATGTTTCATCTGTTGACGATCCTAAATAAATAAATAAATAAATAAATAAATAAATAAACAAAGTATCGCTGGTTAATGTATACCAGAGTTACACTGTCAGTGACGTAATTTGATTTTAAGGGTCTGGGCGAGAGCTTGCATATTTATTTAGTATCTTATAAGAAGGAACATTTCAGATATTATTATGTCCTAGCACAGCTTCGAAGACGGTCTTTCATTTATTTGGACACTAGATGCGATACCTTTTTAAAAATGACCAGATTAAGCTGACATTATACTCTACGCTTCATCCCAGAAATAGTGTTGGCAAAAAAAATGGAACCCATTTGAAAACTAGCTGTATAGATTAAAACAAGAGGTGTATTCTATAGTAGTAAATATTATTGAAAAATATAATTATGTTATCAGAATAGGGACTACGACAGTAATTTGTTGAATTATTTCCATTCCCTTTGGTGACATGAGAGCGACGGCGAGTTCCACCACTTATCACGCAATGTCTCGAATATTGGTTGTAGCGGGATAGGGGTAACGGAGAGTCTTGTCGCTAGGGGTACAGTAAAAAACTAAAAAAATAATCAATAAATCATTTTTTTTAAATGAAAAGTCGCTAAGAGGTTGCCAGTTTTACTGTGAAAAGGATGTCGTTGTTCCCTGAGACTACTTCACTTAGAAAACAAAATGAAGTTCACTTAATTAACGTGACAATGTACCGTAGACAGCCTTGTCCTGGTTTGTTAGCTTCTCAGCTTCCTAAGCCGATTTCATGTTATAAGAAAGTTTAAGATGAAATTAGGTTTTATCTGTCCTGAGGTGCCAGATTACTCTCTTCCATCTATACTAATGTTATAAACTTAAAGAGTGGTTCGAGTTGAACAATACTACTGCGGAGTCATCTGATTTAACAGCAAACTGTCAATTTATTTAAGTAATTATTGATTAAATGCATTAAATATAATAATAGCCATTGCAACCATATAGTGTTTGACCGTAAGTCCGTTAGTTGTGGGTTTGATATCCCGCCACCCCGGTGTGGTCGGTGGCGTTGTTTCTTGGTCATCCAAAGTCGCGTTCGAGGCTAAGAGATCGCTCAGGAGATCGACACTTTCTTTCGCTGTATGTTGTTCCGTGCGTAACAGCGGAAGCGAAGAATGGCTAAATTTGCCAAGTGCCGCCTTTGAAAGCGCCCAAAACTAATAAGTTACAGACGGGTAGCTTTCAAGCTTCTCGCCGATTTTGGCCATATGCTCAGACCTTGCTCTGGCAATTTGCCACTTCAAGAACCTAGGTTTGGGTATACTTCCTGTTTTTCGGATCATTAGTAACCAGTACTTCGGTCCAGAATTGATATGCTTCACGTTTGCTAAGAGCAGCAAAGCCTGCAAGACGTATCAAACCAAGGCTAAGATAAGATGACTAAAATGTAAGCACCCATCCCAATATGCTGCTGCGCTTAATGGGCACGGTACTACGTACTAGACAGTGGTCTGAAAACCCAAAAGGAGCATCGACGTCGACCCGGTACGTTTCTGAATGTGCAGTCAGCAGAAGATCCAATAAGGAGGCATTGTATTATTGGAAATCGAACTCACAACCGTCGCGTTTATCAGACGTCACACGGTGGGCCGGCCACGGTGGGCAGGCCACTATTATTTACAATAAAATATAAAATAAATGAAACGCCACACTGTAATAAATTATATATTTTATTAATCTTCTCCGATCCTGCCAACAGGATAAACGTGCATAATAATATAATTAAAAATTTATTTTTTGAATTTTGTCACTTTGTGAGTGTTAAAGTATTTGAGTGTTAAACTCATATGTATCACATAACTTCATAGACAATGCAGTTATTTATTTAGTAAGTAAAGTTGTTGCTTTGTATAGTATAAAAAGCTTACTAAAACATTTATTGTTATTAATCACGTCTTAACTAAGTTACACCTTAGGTACAGTACAACTAAGTTTACATCTTCAGTAAATATTCACAGTCACTGCTGGAAACTTGAACAATAATCTTCATGTGTTAAAAATACACCACAACTTTGGCTTTATAATAGAGTATTCTGAGATAGTCTGCTAATTATTGTAATATTTATTTTTGTATCCATATATCCTGTAGCAAGAAATCTGATAAACGTTCTCCAAGTGCAATGATAGCCGCAGCCGTATTACCACGAGGTAAGAGAGGAAGTGCAGAAGCATCAGCCACCCGAAGGCTCTTGATACCTTTAACCCGCAACCTCTCATCCAATACTCGGCCCAAGGCTGCCGTACCCACGGCGTGTTGAGCTGAATGAGTCGTGTGTCTTACGTAGCACTCCCAGTAGCCGTCGGTGTCGAATTCAGGGCAGCCTCGTAAACGTAACATTTGTATGGACGCGTTGTATTTTTTATACACAGGCGTTTCTAAAATATCTTTTATTATTTTAATTGAGCGAATAATTTCTTGCACGTCGCTATCGTCGGCTAAGTAATTGGGTGTGATAAATGGAGTTGCCAGTGGATTTGAACTGGATAACCGAACCCAGCCTTGCGATTTCGGACGCAGGACCACGGGAGATATGATTATATAAGCACTGTGCTCGTTGTCAGATAAAAACTGCTCCATTATATCGTCATTGTATACAGTGGAAGCTTCAACGATAGCACGAGCTGGTTTCACAATGCCTTTATCTATGAACGCGTAAATAAACTGTGTTGTGGGTATTTCACACTCAGGACGATTATTTACCAACATCTTCGTTGTAAAATTATAACAATTTGTGTTAACGAAAGCAGTCACATCTGTCAAACTATTTGATGCAAGAGGTCCGCTTCTGGTGGACAACCACCGTAGTGCTTGATACCCTTTAGACGCGATGGACAGGGGGTTCAAGATCGATCTGGCATAGTGATCTACCTTTATATTTATCAATGGTAGTACGTGATCTGTCATTCCGTCACCAACAGGCAAGTCTGCCTTAACGGGGATGCCAAATTCCTCCAAATGTTCTTTAGGTCCCACACCTGACAACATAAGCAACTGCGCAGTGCTAATGGCGCCAGCGCTCAATATTACCTCCTGCTTTGCAAAAACACGAAGAGTATAACTATAACCTCTGGTGATCGTCACTCCCTGGGCAACATTGTCGTCATCAATGATAATACCACTGCATTGACTATTTTTTGCAATTTTCAAACGCCTCTTAACACTTTTACGGTTCAAGTAGGCTGTGGCTGTGCTAACTCGCTCGCCGTTTGAAGTGTAACCAAGTATTTTAGAAACTCCAATTTGAGATAGAGCATTTACATCTGGGTTATACGGGAAATTTAATGATTTCATTCCTTCTATTATTCGTTCATGCCAGGGATTTCCAGAATTTTCGAAATAGCTGATAGGTACGATGCCCGATGTGTTATGATATGATTGAGACGATTTCGGAAGGCGTTTGAGGTCTTCTAAGCCTTCAAATCGCAGAAAATAAGGTTCTATATCTTTCCAAGTCCAGCCCGTCATATTAAAATCGTAATCTTGCCTATTTCCTCGCGTGTACATCATATAGTTGATACTCGTAGAACCTCCTAGACATCGGCCACGGGTGAAACGACAGCGTTGATTTTTCGACCCCAAGCACGACTTATTATTAGGTACCGTATCGTAGTTCCAATCCATGGAAGTACCGGCAAATGAAAATGTTGCTCCTGGTACCTAAAATAAATAATCTTTCTTTATAATGTTAAAATACATTTCATTTGAAATGATTTGAATTTACATCATACATGTATTTTCAAATACAGTTTATAATTTGAAAATACATGTATGATGTAAATAGTATTTCACCGCCATAGCAGCGGGTCGAGTTAAGGTGTCTGAATGTAGACGCGATGATTGCGCGTACGGCAATATCTCCAAAATAGGGCCGGAAAACGGGGAAAGCAAAGTTTTAACACTAGGTTTTCATACCTTAGTAAGTACATGCGGATCTCCTCCAGCTTCAACCAGCAGCACACTGAGCCCGGCCAGGGTGAGGCGCGCGGCCACCGCGCTGCCCGCCGCGCCCGCGCCTACCACGATATAATCGAACTCATCACCATCTAGAAAAAATAAATTTTAAGTGAGAAAAGAAAACATGAATATATTTTACGAATTTGAAGTAAAGTTGTTCCACACTAAGAATAGAAAAATATTGCGCACAATAAATTTGTTTTTGTTATCCGCTCTGTCCATCCGCTGGTAGACACGATGCGGCGATGAGTTCGAATTCAAATTCAAAATATTCTTTATTCAAATAAACTTATAATAAGCACTTTTGAATCGTCGCATGAACATATGAACAACAAGCTACCACCGGTTCGGAAAGTAGTTCTGCTGAGAAGAGCCGGCAAGAAACTCAACAGTTGCTCTTTTCAAAATCAATGGTACAATCTATTACATTAGCTGGCAGTTATCCTGCATTACATTCAATAGACATTAATTCCATACATGTTTGTCCTCTAAATATTGTTGAACAGTGTAATAAGCTTTACTTGTCAGAATTTTTTTACTGATATTTTAAATTTTGGAAGTGGCAAACCTAGAATACACTGCGGAATTTTATTATATACACGTATGCTCAGACCCATAAAAGATTTATTAACTTTTTGGAGGCGAAAACTTGGAGTAACAATCTTATCTTTATTTCTCGTTCCTATCGTATGATTGTCACTATGTTTACTATGACAATGTATATTTTGTCGGACAAAGAGAATATTATAGTATATAAATTGAGAAGCAACTGTAAGAATACCTGCATCTTTGAAAACATCTCGCAGAGAATCTCGCGCTCTTAGTTTATAAATATATCTTACGGCTCTTTTTTGGAGGATAAATATAGAATTTATGTCTGAAGCACTGCCCCATAGCAGCATTCCATAAGATAAAATACTATGGAAATAGCTAAAGTAGACTAGTCGGGCAGTGTCAACGTCCGTCATTTGTCTTATTTTTTTAATTGCGAACGCGGCAGAGCTGAGTTTATCCGCAAGTGCTTCCAGATGAGTGTTCCACTGGAGTTTGGAATCTATAGTTACACCTAAGAAAATAGCTGATTCCGACAAATTGAGAGTCTCTCTTTTAATTAGTAGACTAAAATTATGTTTTTTAACATTTTGTAAAGCAAATTCAATACATTTAGTTTTTTTAGCATTTAACATTAGATTATTAACATCAAACCAACGAAGGATATGCGATAATGCACTATTCACGTCGTCATAGTTTATTTTGTTTCTGTCAACCTTAAATATTAAAGAGGTATCATCCGCGAAAAGTACAATATCACATAGGTTCCTCACATAAAAGGGTAGATCGTTAATATAAAGAAGAAATAAAAGGGGACCAAGAATGGATCCTTGTGGAACGCCCATCTTTAGAGGAGATCCAGATGATTTTACATTATTTATACTAACCTTCTGGATTCTTTGGTTTAAATATGAGGCAATAAGGTCAAGTGCAGTATCCTGTATACCATAATGTTTTAGTTTTAACAACAGAGTTACATGGTCTACGCAATCAAAGGCTTTGGATAAGTCACAAAACACTCCAATTGCATTTTGTGACTTCTCCCATGCGTCATAAATGTGCTTTAGGAGTGCGGCACCCGCATCCGTAGTGGATTTGCCTTTGGTGAAACCATATTGCTCACTATGGAAACAATTGTTAATATTTAAGAAAGTTGTGAGCTGGTTGAACATTATTTTTTCAAATATTTTACTTAAGGATGGTAAAACAGAAATCGGTCTGTAATTTCCAGGCTCAGATCTATCTCCACTTTTGTAAAGCGGCACTATTTTGCTATATTTCATTAAATCAGGAAAAGTACCGAATTCTACACAATTGTTAAAAATTAAAGCAAGGTAAGGAGCAATATTAGGTATAATTGAATTAAAAACTTTAACAGACATGCCCCATAAGTCACCAGTTTTCTTTAAATTAAGGCTTTTAAAAGTTTTGACAATTTCATCTGGTGACACATTCTTAAACACAAAATTTTGTCTACAACTATTTACATGGGTTTTTAGTATTAATTCTGCTTCCGACGGAGATGATGGCAGTGAACGTGTTACTTCAGTAGATACATCAGAAAAAAAATTTTGAAAAGTATTTGCCACTTCTAAATCTGAATTTAAGATTATATTATTAACTTTTAATTTAATAGGTTCACTGACAGCTCTAGATCTCCCAGTTACAGTAGTAATAGCATCCCATGTAGCTTTAATTTTATTATTAGAGTTCAAAATTTTTGCTCTTATATACATAGACTTAGCCTGGACACATACCTTTTTAAATATTTTTGAAAAATTTCTAACTTTTAACAAGAACGCCGGATCTTGATTCCACTGCCTCATATTATATAATTCGTATAGTTTGTTTCTGCTTCGGTATATACCAACAGTTGCCCAGTCGCTAAAAATTAACTTTGAGTTTTTATATATTTGTTTAACTTTAAAAATGTTATCAAACTCTGTAGAGAGTAAATTAAAAACTTTACAATATAGCTGATTCGGATTTAATCCGGTTATTTCAAAGTTCCCACAACCTCAGAATGGCACATCGTTTGAGTCACACTTGACTCAGTGGACTCCGTAACAGCACGACCACAACTATGTTTATTGGTCAAAGATTCAAATCTTTGTACATTATAATTGCACAAGTCAACGAAGTTAGTCGCAACTAGAATATGTTCTCTTATTTCATTTTGTGAGGTTTCATACTTCTCACTTAGTGCTCTGAGGGAGCTATGCAAGCGATCTATCTCACTCTGCAGTAGAAGTGTGTCTCGGTCATACATATACCTACTTTGCTTTAGTTTATTATTATAACACTCGAGCTTTTTAATTAATGTTGAATTATCATTTCTTAATGTAATCATTTTTTTTGCAGGACTCTTAAAATTTACCATTTTATTTGTTTTTTTATCTAAATCTATTCAATTTAATATATTGCTTTAATTTATTATGTGTAGAAAAGTTTATATTTTGCATAGCATATGAGTCATCCTTCGTCAGGTCTATTACAACTGGTTTAAGGAATTGTTGTGCGTTACAATCAACCAGCTCNAACATGGGTTCCATCACTAAATGCGCAATGTCTCGAGAATTTGAAGGAAAATGAGGAACGAGGTGTCTTAATACTGTGTAGCTTACGAAAATGGCCCAGGACGATGTTAAAAACTTTATAGAGAATTATATTTTTAGAAAAATTTAATTTTTATACAGTTTATAGTCTAAGTATAATCATTAAAAGTAAACCCATATTTACCAGATATATTATCACCGAAATATGCTTTTCCAACTAGGGTAGTGCCCTCGTCGGCGAGGCCGCTTATACTCCCGCCGAGCCATATCGCCGCCAGTGCTGCTAGCGCTGTAAGGTAATATTATTTAATTACAGTGGGTAAAAAAAGTATTTGCACACCTTATTTTTTTGAAGTTACACCTACAAAAATACAGAATGATTTCAAATAATTATTGTATTTAATAGCTTATTCTATATATATTTCGAATCGATTATTAAAAATTCTTAGAAAACAGAAATAAAAACATTAGATGGTAAAAACAAAACGAGAACAAAAAACGAGAAGAAACGGGTAGTGTTGAAAATAAGGCAAGATCCATTTCTCGAAGAAGCTCAGTAGGAGAGATAGGCGGCAAATTGTGAAATCGGGACAAAATAAACCATTTACAAGCGCTCAAAGCTTAGTAAATGACATCGCGTTAAGTTCAGGTAAGGTTGTCTGTGCCCAAACTGTAAGAAACGTATTGGGTAATGTTGGTCCTCGTAGCAGAGCAGTGAGGAAAAAATCTTTCATAAGTGAGGCCAATATAGCAAAAAGACTAACTTTCCCGAAAGAATACGTAAATGGGCCTTTACAATTTTGGAATAGTTTTATTTACGACGACAGTAAATTTTATCTTTTTGGATCGGACAGACAAAGATTTGTGTGGCGCAAGCCACATACTGAACTGCAGGCGAAACATGTGAATAGTACAGTCAAACACGGCGGTGTCCATGTGATGGTTTGGGGCTGCATGGCAGCAAATGTGTTCGGAAACTTGGCTTTTGCCGAAGAAATGCGGATGACACTTGCCTCGTAGCAGCAGACAAAGTCATTAGGACAGCTGTGGAAAATCTTCAATGCGACTTTAATTTGCTCTGTAAATGGTCACACGACATAGGTCTGGTAATAAACCTGCAAAAAACAAAACTGCTGAATATATGCTCAAGTCACAATAGATTTTTGGGCGACTACGAAATTATATCTCACGACCACGATTGTATGCATGTAACTGTAAGGCCATTGATCAAGTTGAAGAGCATATATATCTAGAGCTTATTATAGACAACAGATTTAATTGGGATAAACACATTGAATATATATGCAATAAACTACGGCTTATTACAGCAAAACTCTATTTAGTGAAAAACAAACTTCACTTCAAAAATAAATTACAGTTATATTCAGCTTTAATGCATAGTATATTTTCATATGGGCTTAGTAGCTACAGTCGAACATTCAGAACTCATCTCAACAAAATTTATAATATTCAATTAAAAACACTCAAAATTATTGCACCATCGTCAGTAAGACAAAAATTCTACCACAATGAACATAAACTTTTCGAGTATTGCAAAGTATTACCAGTACAAGATAAAGTAAAACATATTTTACTTAAAGAAAATTTCTTTTATCACAACCGAAACTTCAAAGAACATAAAATATTAACGAGATCAATTTCAAATAATACAATAGAAACAACTGGAGCAAACAATTTTTATGGTAAAAAGACAACAAACTATATAATCCCAAGACTAAATCTATGAAATACCGAAAATCCTCAAAGATAAAATTACTATACATAATATAAAATACTAAATAAAAGATTTTTTCTTATCAAATTTTTAAAGTGAAACAATATAAAGTAAATATTTAAGAAATGAAATAAAAAAAACAAATAAATTATAATATATATTTTTCCCTATAATAAAAGTAACACACTGTAGCTCGACATTCAAAACGTACGCGTAGTTTTTTCAACCTACCTCACAATCGCATTTTTTTTGTTAGTAATTTCGTTTATTTTTGTGTTTGTTAAAAATATTTGTATCTTTGTAGTTTTTATGTTTTCTATAACTTAATGTACTTAGGAATGTGCAGTGGTCACACAAGCCAAATCGGGCTTAAGACCGCGAAGAATAATTATTTTTAATGTACTTTGTTATAAATAAATTAATTAATTAAAATTAAAAAAAATAAACAATGAAAGCAGTAGATTACGTCAAAGTGTTGCGCGATATTTTATCTTGCAGCGCATCAAAATTAGACGTAAATGGGACATACTACTTTCATAGGACAATGATCCTAATACAGCTATGAAGGCGTAAGGAATGGGCGATATCCAATGTCCGTAGAATGCTGAAAACTCCGCCACAATTGCCAGATATCAAGCCAATTGAAAATTTATGGCATCTGCTGGAATAAAATGTAAACGGAGAGTCTTGTCTCGTCGATATTACCGATCGATATAATTTTCTTTTAAAGCATTTTTTTATGAAATATCACGAACGAGTAGATAAAGAAATTGTTCAGAGAAATCAGATCTTCTAGAAAAATTACAATGAACAAAAAGTTTAAACAAGCACAAAGTATCAATTAATGTCTTAGAATAGAAAAGCATCAATCAATCTATATAATTAAATACTTATCTAAATTCAGTAGAAATACATCGAGAAGATCGATCTGGAGGTGGAGTGCGGCCTTCTTAAGTCGGCCAAGTATGAGTCGGGGTATGCTCAGCTTGCTGGTCAAATGGTTGCATTATAATAAGTAGGTAAGATATATGCTGCAATCGTCAGCCTGTCGACCTCAATAAACGGTGCAGATGCGTGAGGACCGTAAAGTGTGACGTTAACTATAATTTACGAGTAGTATACAAACCGTTCAAGTCCCCCATATTGCTCACTTCCTTGTTTATTTACACATGTTTTTATTACTTTCCCAAATAACTTCAAGTCGTCAACATCCACTCAGCAAGCCCCGCAAGTAGGCCTCCCGACTTGCCGGAGTTCGTTATATATACAAAACTTAAACGCAAATCTCATTATAATCTTCCCCAATATGTCAAACTGTGATCTACTCAAGGCTAAGATTATCGTATTCAAAGAGTCTTAAAAAAACAGTATTGAAATGTATTATACGACAACAATTAAAATAATATTTATTTCTTTGTTCATTACGGAATATACGTTTACATGTATGTAACTGTTAAATAAGAACTGACTTGCATAATTTGAACGTTAAATAGGTACATAAATAATCACCTCGGACTTTACAGGAACTGGCGCAATAAAATAATAAAATAAAAAAAAAATTACACGATATTTTCTTATATTGTTACTTAGTTAGTTTACTAGTAGGCGTTGACAAGTAGGTGCATATACGCTAGTATATATGTTATGTCCTCTCCTATCTCTCCTCTGGATCTCGTTTCTGGCGACATTACCCATTTTATATCAATAAGTGATTTATTTAAGTAGAGTTGAGTCAACTAGTTCATTATATAATTCGTGAACAAAGCTTGCTTATAAAAAAAGTAAAACCAACAGCGGAAGCAGCCTTAATAAATTTATATTGTAGTAAGGTTGTTGTAGCATTAGCCTTCCTTCTTTAATTATTATATTTTTTTAATAAAATCGAAGTACGTTTTGCTTTATGTTAAGTAAATTTATTTTATACTTTTTAGTTTATGGTTTAAAGTTAGTTTCTTTTTTGTTATAAATTAATTTATTTTACGGTTTTAAGTGATGGGTAGACCTGAAAAGGATGCTTCTCGACCGAGCACGTAGTGGTTGTACTGTTACATAGTAGCTTCAACCTTAATTTCGTATATTCAGAAGAACAAACATAAAAAATGTTCGGACGAATTAACCTTTCCCTTTTTTGAAGTCGGTTGAAAATGAGAACATCCACTTTTTTAAAGTTGGTTGAAAAGAAATGGAACGATCGAGGAATCTCGCGGGAGATAAGCGGGATACAGCGTGAAAGATCGAAGTCCGTTCGCAGCAGTTCGTCCATATCACACTTGATGTGCCGTGAAACGAAACGTCTATTTTTTATTAAACATAATTAGTTACTTACTGAAATACAAAAAAATGTTTTGGATTTTTTTTAACTCAAGCCAATCGGTTCACGTGCGTCATAGAATGCTCGCTGTATCCCGCATATAGCAGGGTAGCTAGAGGGTCTGAAGACACTAGGTAGTGTTAAGACACTCCGTTCCTCACATTTTTGAGACTGCGAGGCGAGAAAGAATCTATAATTATAGAATAACAGAGCCTCTAATCATGGTACTTATAAAGAAAAAAAAAATTAATTTACTTCAGTATCGAAGTTAACGATCCATGTGACTACATAATTGTGGTAATTATATTAGATGTTTTTCTTCACTTTATTCGCAAGCGTCGTCCAGATCAACACTTAGTTGGTTAATTAAAATAATTTTATCCAATATTTTGCAAGTACACATATTATGTAAATTTAAAAGTTTATTACATTTTAATAATGATTAAAATTTAATATTCTTAATTAAGTCATTATCTCAATAATTAATCGTTTTATTTAATTTAGCATTTTTTAAAGAATGAATAAATTAAATTTATAGTCTTTTAATGTAACATAAATATTATTTTAAGCGATAATATTCGAAATTTTGAACAAAAAAATACGCGCTTAGCCTTGAACCGATGAAATGAAAATCGACGAGTGGAATCGAACCCACAATCTGCCGCGTGCCGCTCACCTCTCAATTCCCACCAGGCAGACCTCACCCCGAGTCACTTAAAGAATGCGTCCACGAGACTGATGAGAAACAGCCAATGTCGCTAAGTACTATGTTTTGGTTATAGATCCAGATGTACAGTGGAAATTGAATTACTAATATAAGAATTATTTGTAACTTTATGAAAATTACATTATTTTTTTAGTTAAGTTTTGCATTTTAAGATTTGTTGAAATATCTACAGAATGATGAAAAAGCGAGATTTCCTTCATTCTTACATCATAAAGTTAAAGCAAAAAACGCTGCGGGCGAGTTTTCTTATTTTTATAATAATAAAATTTAATTGAAAATTCAAATATAAGATAAAAATTCAATCAGGAACGGAGTGTCTTAAGCTTTTAACATGTGTCAGCCCGGCGGGACACAGGTTCACTTCCTGATCCTTAAAGAGCTTACGATTTCATATTTACACACATGGTTACGCAATTTAGGGGTAATCTAACCTTCTTTGCGAAAAAATCTCCTATAGTTAAACTAACGAACTTAGATTTTACTATACAAACAAGTCCTCATGCCAGTATGGACCTACGGGATACAGCTGTGGGCAGGGAATTAAACGTTTCGAGTTAGTGTAGTGCATAATAGTTCAGTGGTGAAAGTGCAATCGTAAATATAAAGAACACACTAACTGAGTGTCTTCTCCTTAAATAGAGACAATAAGAAAAGTTCCGATGGACACAATCTTAGCGAAGTATTGTTGCGTTATAAAAGTAGGTCAACATTAAATTACTCATTAGTCAACTTAATAGCTAGATCGAAATATAATATTATTAGTGAATGTAAATTTGTATACGCTAAAAATAAACAAAAAAATAATAATAAGGTTAATTGTAATTTTTACTTTAAAACGCTCACTTGTGGGTGTAAGTTCGTGGCTTACTAATATATTTACAATTTCACAAAAATATAGTTTAGTCTGTCGTGCCGCAGTGGAACATCTGTCAGCAAGCGCGATGGTTCTAGGTTCGCTACCCGCTGGGGGGCTGACACCTATCCACCCCGCCGTACAGGAAAGGGACATTGTTTTATCTTATTTACTACATGCTATACCAGCATCACGTTAAATCGACTACAGCGTCCTCTAGGGGACTTATTATATTATCTTTACAACGTTCCGTTGGGTATCAATTAATAAAAGAGCTTACGTAGCACATTTCAAAGAACATCATCTGTTGCTCACTGCGGATATATCTTTTACATTCACAAGGAGATATTTCTGAAATATTTTGTGGAAAGTAAAGAGAATTTGTTTAAAAAAAAACATGTTTTATCAATCAACACTTATTATTTAGTTATAGTCGGTCAGAAAGCTTTGTCTTTAAGGATTACTCTATATTTAACCTAAATATATTTATTTGCCCCTTTAATGTTACTTAAAATGTTGTTTTATCACTTGCCTAAGAAAAGTACTTCAAGTTTTGAGCCTTTATGTGTCTTCGGATCTTGCTCGTGCAAGTCTTTGAAGTAACACTGCTCCAAGTTCTTCATCTTCATTATCCTGGGAAAACAAACGATAGCAGAATATAATATTTATGTTTTGTAGTAATAATAGATTATGTAATAATCATTATTAAGAAAATCTTACCTTATAAGCTCGCCCATCATTTATAACAACTTCTTTATTAGAATTATATTTTATAAACGTGAGTTTTTCAAACACTATGCAAAAATGGAAATATAACAAATATTTAATTTATCTTTTTGAATTTATATTAACATATAGATATATACTTAACTTAAATATAGTGCGTGCTAACGCTAAGGTTCCCCTTAGGCTATTTGAGCACGACTCGCGCCATCTTCTTGTAGCCCCCCATATATATATCAATTTTACGTGAGCTCACTAGCGTTGCTTTACAGTTTAGTTTACACACACAGATTTAAAATTTTAAGTTATTATGGAAAATTTGATTTTTTATTCAATTGATATTCTTTTTAAGGTTCCTTAGATTTTTAAGGAAAAAAAGGAACCCTTATAAGATCACTTTGTTGTCCGTTCGTCTGTGTGTCTGTCTGTCGGTCAAGACCATTTATCTCAAAAACGTGTTGAAATTCAAACCATATACTCAAATCTACAGATCCATAATTTCCTGACAAAAAAATGCTTCTACATTTACTTAATAAAAGATATGACCGTTTATATCGTAGAAACGCGTGTATCGACACTATCAAGGGATTCATAATTCATAGGGTACTTCCGGTTGCTCTAGAATTATGAAATTTGGCGCTAGCATCTACAAGTAGTACTAGTTCAGGAACAATTGCCAATTCGCCTTGAAAATGGGGTAAATTTTGGTATTGAAGCCATCACCAGTTCAAGTGAGGTATCAAATGAAAGGGTTCTGGCTAAGCTAAATCTGAATTTCAGAAAAAACTCAAAATCTTTATTTTTTTACGGAACCTTCGGTGGGCGAGCCCGATTCGCTCTTATTCGGTTTTTAAATTATTTTATTCATACGGTATATCTCGTATATACATACCACAGCATAGCCGAACAGCTGTCACTATTGTATTTTGCCAAACTTCCCTTAATATTTAGTGTTTGTTTTATTTACAATCGGTTTATTAAAAAAAGTCGTATTAATATAAAGCATTTTGTTCGACAAAATTGATACAATTTAATTGTTTTATTGACTCAGCTGAAAGTTTTGTATTAGAACACGAAAATAACTTAGATTACAAAAAAAACAGCCCATTTAGGTGGAATTTGCAAATTTTTGCTTTACCTACTAAAATCTGGGGAATTAAAAATATTTAAAACAAGTGATGTTCTTGAAAAATTGAATGGTACGTTGGGAACGGATTGTCTTAAAACTAGATTTTTGTGGCCTTTCCTGCTGTGTGCGGGATATAGCGTGAAGCAAACGGGTACGGTAAGGCGGATCTCTCGAGGAGCGTCCATACCGCGTTATCTAATTATCATATTTAATGGTTCTGTTTTGATTCGCTCTGCTGTGAGCGCGCGGACTATAGACGTACTTTTGAGCAATTATAAATTACGAGTTTAATAGTCAACAACAACTTAAATGATTTCGTAGGTCATCAACAAAAAATATATACTCGCATATATATAACTAGTGGACCCGAACGCGGCTACGCCTGCTTGAACTATAAGAATATTTATTAAATTATTTTCAGTTTTCAATAGAATTAGTAAGAAAATATAAGCCTCAATAATCATAAAGAATAATAAGTAGAGACATATTATTAGAAAA